>PVJS01059736.1:0-11434 GCA_004027185.1 Glis glis
GATATTTTAACTTGAATTAGCATTATCTAGATGCACTGTCCAGAAATTACATAGCTCAGCTTAGGTATTATGCTTAAAGGGATCAGAATTAATTTTTGATTCTACAAATTTACAGATTCTCTAGACTCAAAAGGAGGAAGAATAACTTTGAGGGACTATGGAAATCAAAACTGATTAGAATTAAGTAAAGGAATCATTTTAGAAGTGCTTAGGACCTGACACCTTGTGTGCTTGAGTATTAATTTTCAGGACAAATATTGTTAAATTTGTTTTGTATATCAAAAACTAAGGTGATGTATCTGCCCTGTTGGAAGTCTATCCATTCTTCTGCATTGTTTTGAGTGGTTTGATTTTGTTGAGGGAGGTACTAGCTTTGAAAGGTGCACAAACTTTCTTATATTTCATCATATGCTTGTCAGAAAAATTTTGTCAGGCTTTACAACTATTTATCTTTCTCTCAGCCAGTATTGAAGATACCCTAATTCCCTGGGAAAATACGTGTTCATTTCTGTTTTGCTATCAATCTATGTCTAACAAATGCTGTATTTCTAAACGATGCTATGCTGACTATTCTGTGATTTTTACTTTCCATGAATCAATGTAATGAACTTCTCAGAGCAGTACTCTTTTGCACACTTTGGCAGAAATATTATTCACACTTCTAAATATGCAATATCCCTTCATTCAAGGCAATAGAAACATTTAAATGAGAGTAATGAAAGCTACTTAAGTGCCTGGAAATATGAAAAATATATTATTTTTAAAGAAAACCTTTAAATATATTAAAATTTTAAAATTTCATGTTTTCAACAAACCAAAATATATTTGACCGACTAGTCCTACATTTCACATTGAATATCTTGAGAACATGCTTTCTTCTTTTAGTAGATTTTACTTTTGCATTTGCAGAGCTCTCACTCCCTTGTTTTTAAGATTTACAATTAACTCATATTTTTGTTAGTAAACTTACCCTTTCATCTGCCTTGTATTTTATTCTTTCTATATACATGATCTAGCTAATCATAAAATATTATGTAGACTGAGATAAAAATCCTTGTGAATTGAGACTAATTTTATTGGTCAGTGTATTTATTATTATTAAATTGTTCTAAGAATAGGATAGATTATATGACAACCTGAGTTAAAACACAATTTGCCTGTGAAATTTTTACATGAAATTTGTAGACAGATAAGACCTATCTCCCTTCTTTATGATGGCAGTCAATGCACATATAAAGTGATTTTTGATCTGGATTTTGACTCATTACATTACCAATAGTTTCCTTTAAAAATACTCAGACATATAATTAACATCTACTGCTTTTATACTTCACTATCTAAGAAGTCTCTGGTCTGGTAAAAAAACAGAAATGACATTGAAAAGTAATTCTGGTGCTTGGACTTATGATAAAGAACTCAGGGAATAACCTTGAAATACAGGTATCAAGTCCTCAAGCCCAGACCTTCATAGTCATATCACAAATATAAATGACACTGAAAATAATAAAAAAGAAAAAGAATCAACCTTCCAGCATCTTTATTTTTTATTTTTTGCAGTACTGGGGATTGAACCCAGGGGCATTCTACCTGTGAGCTACACCCCCGGCCCTAATTTTTATACTTTATTTTGAAACCAGGTCTCAAGAGGTTGCTGAGAGCCTCACTAAGTAGCTGAGGCTGGCCATGAACCCAGATCCTCCGGTCTCCGCCTCCCAAGTACTGGGATTACAAGCGTGCGCCACCACGCCTGGCTTCCAGCATCTTTATAGATATGCATTTTTTTTTATTTTGCATATAGTTAAGTTTGTTGTGGCCCATGTGTTTAAAGTAATTCTCAGTCACTTTAGGAATATTTGAGAAATGACCATATAATTGAGACTTCAGAGATTAGTTTTCCTGGGTCTAGGGTCTTACCCTTCCTATGTAAACCTTATTTTTTTAAGAATTGAGTATATCCCATTAGGAAGGCATTGAAATAATATGTTTCTACCACAAAAAAAAACTTTCTTGAGGGTGGTACCTTATTAAACCTTATTCAATAAAACAAAACATCATATGGAACTTCTTTGAAACCAATAGCATGCCAAGAATAGTTTTCAGAATAAATACAAGAGAAAGTCTTAATAAAATCAAGTCTGTATAAAAAAGAGAAAGAAAAAAACTTGAAAGTTATGTCAGAGCCTGGGTTTATGAAACTGAAAGGCAGCTTATCTCATTGATAGAGAACAATAGCAATTTTTGTGTCACCCAGAATTCAATAGAAAAGGTTGGCTTCCAAACTGTAGAGGTATGCATCTTAGCAACATAGTCACAGAAAGTAAGAGACTTTAGGGGACTTTAATGCCATTAATATGGAGAGTTTGTGACAGCTATCAACTCTTCTTAAATATGCATAGATTCTCTCAGATATAAGTGGCTTTTTAGCCACATTGGCATATTTATTTTTCTTCATTTCTTTGGTGATGGTGGTAAATTGGATAGTACAGTAAGAAGCACTGTATACTCAGTTCTATGACGCTGTTTCCTTTCCTTCTTGTTTTTTATTATTTTATGAAAAAATAAACATGTTGGAAGTGCAGCAAGGCTAGCCTAGGTGCAGTGATACTATAAGACTAGTTCATTCCAGCTTCTAATTTTCAGGAGGCCAAAAATCATGTATTGCCTGAGAAAAATATGTAAAAATATGTATATATTAATTTTGAATGTGGGCTTTTTAGATAAAAGATTGTTTTTCTTTTTCAACCCAAAAAAAGATATTCTGACATATAATTTAAGTGGGAAGCACAATAAGCACATATAGACATATACCTGGGTATGTACTCATGAAGTTGAAATATTTATTTTCTATAATTTGTCAACAGCAGTGTATAGTATCTAAAAATGGTGACATTTTAAGACATGTCAAATAATTATAGCTAATCAAACAGAATTAATATGTTACAATTATAATTAATATATATTTATAATTAATACTAGTTTTGGGAGTACAAAGTAAATACTACACACACACACACACACACACACACACACACACACACACACAGAGTTTTCTGATAGAATGAGCAATCTTGCTGAGGTGGAATAACACCATGGACAAAGTAGATAGGCCCACAGATTGAAAGAAGACATAATACAAGTTCCAGAATAGCAAGAGTTTTGTTTTGTTCTTTGCTGTATGTCTAGGATTCAGAACAGGCATATATTCAATATATAATTGGTAAATGAAAGAATAAGTACAGAAAGTAGAAGCCATCACATGTTTCTATGCAATTGGATGCTGCCTGCATTGGGCTAAATACCTGTGCATGTTCCATACTATGCTTGTTTAGAAAAATATTAGATTAACTAGGAGGGTCATGTTTTTGATAAATTCAAATGGAGAAGCAGTTATTTTGCAATATTATAATCTCATAAAACTATGGTAAAACATCATGGAATTCTGTGTTGTATGGAAGTAAGAGGGACTCTTATAGTCCTGTTTTTGTGATTATAAAACATTTTCTTATACAGCTGATGACATACTTTTTTTTTCCCTATTGGACTGATCTTCTTGACTTACCTAAAATATTTTCCAGTTTTGTCTGTTACATCAGGAAAAAAAAGTAAATGAATTAAAATATCAGAAAAAAAATTTCCGAAAATATTTGTTTTTTTTTAAATGTATTTTTATGAGTTTACCAAAGCAAATTTTGAAATTTGTATAATCACATTTTCTAGACTTGGGACATACTTCTGTCAGTTGAATGAATGGCCCACGTTTTTGTTGTGCCCTCTCACTCTGACTCCAGGCTCAGCCTTGAGACTTGCTTTGGAAATTGTGTATTGGCAGTCTCAGCACCAGAACAGGCTGCGGAAGTTACTTTCATGTTCACGTTTGCATTCTTGTGCTTCTGCCCTCACCTTGAGATCATGCTCAGGCTAGCCTGCTGAAAGATAAGTTCAAAGATCAGACTTACATTATCCCAGTGGTCCCAGCCAATGCCAGCTCACACATCCACGGAGAGGCAGACATGAGAACAAACCCAGCCGATAATGATGCCTAGCAATCACAACAAATAAGTGAATGACTGATTGCTATCTGCCACTCTGTTCCTATGAATATTGTTTTGGTTCTCATGTAGATCTAGAGTGTCGGTAAATAATGGATACTCTATTACTCACACACATATAAAAAAAAGTTATGGCATTGTTTATCTGCAAGTTTCTTCCTTTTCTCAGAGTCTTCCTAACCGTATACTATTAAATCATGAGCACAGCACTTTTCTAAAGGACTTGGCAATAATTAATTCAAACAAGTTTAAGCTCCATTAAAATATCTGAAAAGACCATACTAGCTATTAGAGAATTGGCACTGTCCTTTATGTGTTCTGATAGTGAACCAGAATTTGACCTCATCAACTATTCTATTGATATCCCAGATGAATCTCTGAAGTGTTTTCCCTGTGGATTTCTCTTCAGTTTGTTTGCTAAGAGCTTTTAGGAATTCATTAACAATGATTAGAGGAAAATCTGACTATTTTCACTTGTATGTGACTCAATACTGGCAACTTATGACCCCTTATACCTGGAGTTCACTGAAAAAAAAGGGGCATATATATAATTCAATCACCAATTTTTCAAGGTTATATAATATGAAATTATTATTTTAGTTATCTTATTAGTGCATTGCAATTATACATCATAGTGAGGTTCAATGGGATAAGAAACATCTGCACACAGTTCTTGGTGTATTTACTTCCACATCCTGCCCCACTGTAAAATCCATTTTGAAGTAGTATGACAGATCACTATGATTTCCTCTGAGTTTTGTGATTAATACCATACTTTAATCTTAAAATTTGAAGATATATGTGTATATTTACTTAGATTCAATACAATGACCTAGTAATGGAATATAATTAAATTCTGAATAATTTTCATTTTTATTCAGATATTAAGATATGAATTTGTATATATGCATATGCTCACACATATATACTTTTATTTTTTCTACATATTATGATCTGTAGGCTGCATAGATGTTTATTTGTGGTCCCTTGACAAATGGCCCTCGAATATAATATGTGACTATATGAATCCCTGTATCCTGTGAATATTATCTTACATAGCATAAAAGGGATTTTGAAAATGTATAAACTCAGGGATCTTGAAGAGGAGGAGATAACCTATTGTCCAGTTAGACCTGATATAATTAGAAGGGCTCTTTTAAGAGTTTGAAGGTGAAGTTAGAGTCAGAGAATAAGATTTTATGAATACAATTTAAAGATGGAAAAAGGGGTCACAAAGAAACTAATTATGATGGCCACTAGAATCTAAAAGAATAACAAGGAAGAATGTTCTTTTTTATGTTCATTTATTGGTGCATTGTAATTATACATTTTGATATATGTCAGGGTATGAACATCTTTCATCAGAGCCTTCCAGTGTTGAATATACAAGTGTTTAGACTTGAGATTCGTTCCCTTTTGTAGTATTTTTATCAGCTTCTTTGTAAACTGATAAATACAATCCAACATCTCCTTATATGACGGGATCATGTAAGAGTCATAAATTTGCATCCTGATCCAAACATGGCTTTTAAAGCTGCATATACTATTTTGTTTGTTCCTTACTAGGGATTGAACCCAGGGTATTTTACCTCTGAGCTATAACCCCAGCCGTCTTTTAGTCTTTATTTTATTTTTTGCAGGTTTGCAAAATAACCTTTATTTTTTAAAGGTAATGTGTGCATTCCAGGAAACAAAAACACAAAAAGCAAAGAACAAAGTCATCCAGTCACAAGCCACTTAGCTGGACGTGACCTTCCAATTCCTGTGTATACATACACAACATCCCATCTGTTGTGATCAAGATCATAGTATGTATTGTGCTTTTCCACACATCAAGAATATTCACCAATTCAAACCCCAAATCTACAAGAGTATTTTTGATAACCAAGGATATACTACATTAACTCAATCTGTTAGAAAAAATTGTAATCCTGCCTTTCTTAGGGATGAAAATTTCACTGAAGACAGAAATAGCAACAGGCCTTTAGATAGGCCTATTGGCAGAGTTACAATTAAACACTGCTTTCCCTTAATGCTTGATTTAAAATGAGACACAAAGCAGGAGTATACCAAGCATGTTTCTAAGAGAGTTATCAGATTTCTACTACTAACACATTAGCCTGAAAGCATGTTCCCAGTGAATTAAGGTATTAATATGGGACAGCACAGAAGATGCAGACACACCAATGGCTCACATCAAAATGTAAATCTGAGAAACACTTGCTCCCATCTCTGTGTACTTCCTTCTGCCCTTCTGCTGTCAACTCAATGAACACATCCTGATACACATTGCTCAGAAGTGTAACAATTCAATGCCCAAGATGCATCTTTCTTAACATTTATAACAAAAAGGTATTCACAAGTTGGCTAATTCACTAGCTCTACTTGTTACCCTACACTGTCACCTTGGGACATCTATGAAGCTAAGGTTTTAGGACATAAATATGAATTTTGTGCACAATGAACACAAGTACTTACCAAATATGCACATAAAGACCTATGGTAAAAATCTAAACTTTCTTCCAGGTACAGAGATATTAGCAAAGAGCTCTTCCCCTCGACATTCCTCCTCTCCCTCTTTCCCATTCCAGTAACTAATGTCATGTACTAAGTACAGGACCACCCTGAGCTCCAAGACACGGATTAACAAAGGTCATCCCAGAAGAGAGTTCTTCCTAAAAACTAACAAAAGGACAACTAAATAGGGATTATATTCCTACTTCTAACATACTTTGGACATTAGAATTTATCCTTTAATACCCAGAAATAGTAAACAAAATGTACATATAGAACAATGTCTCGCTAAGATGCTAAGGATTTCCTTAAACCTATGATCCTCCTGTCTCAGCTTCCCAAATACTGGGATTACAGGTTTATGTCCCCATATTTGTCTTGCATATACTATTGATTAGAAAGAGCTCAGTTAGCTTTCCTGCTACCTGTAGTAACTTTAAAGCTAAGGTTTGCCACAGGTGATATTAGTTGAAATATTACTGTCCTGTTATTCATAATTTTGTTCAAATTCTTTTTATCTCAATGGAAGTTTTCTGTTACATGTTTGCCATTAATATGTCATTAATTCTATACACTTTCCTATATACTATATGAAGTATAATTTTCTTTGTCTTCAATTTACTATAATATTTCTTCAAATTGCTCCCCTTGATCATACTATGCTGTTATCTAACAAATGAACATGTATTTTTCTACAGCATTAAATATTTTAAGTTTATTGACCATGTGCCTTTATCTCCTTTACTAAATCAGACTTAAAATTTATTTAACTAAACTTACATATGTATATCTTCCCATATTCTTGTATAATTATTTGTGCATTACAATACACTTGTCAAATTGGTTGTTTTCTTTTTTTAGAGCAATTTTGGACAAAACCGTGTATTCGCAAAATGTACCCTCATAGACTTTATAGATTTTTTGATAAACCATGATATGTTTCTTCCTAAAACATAGGATTTTCTTCTTTAACCACTATTCTTGCCTTTATTCTAGAATAGCACTGAGGTTTATATTAACTTTCCATCAAGTTATTAGTTGTTCTTTAATAGCTTATGCTGTTGGCCTAAAACCAGATGGAATCTCACACAGAATCATTCAATTTTAAAGAGAAATGTTTAGTAATAGATATCTTCCAAATGGAAATAAAACTCCAGAGTTAATCACATATATTAAGGAGGTTACTTTGGATAAATTTTCCCTAACACAAAACTTAAAATGTCTACAATTTTCATAGAATTGTACATTTTCTATTTTCATAGCTTAGAATATTTTTGGTCCATGAGAATTCCCTAAGAATTAGCTGTTGTACATAGTTAAAAAGGTTTTTAATAGAGTATAATGATTAATTAAAAGTCACCACATGAAAATGACTTTAGGTGAAAACAAAATCTTGTTCCTCCTCTTGTGTCTAATACTGAGCATGCACTCAGACAGAAATGGTCTGCTTATGAACATATTTTATATGTTGGCCCTTGATTTGTGTATCTCGTGCTATGTTAGTTTTCTAACTCAATGGGTGCAGAGAAATTTATAAATCCTTATCAATGAATCACAAATAATTCTTCCTGATGCCAGTCAAAACTGAAAACTAATATTTCACCCTTCCCAAGTTTTACAACTTCTAACATAACACTACAGAACGTTTTATTACCAAGAATGTCACCATTGTCACACAGCAAGTCTGATGATGGAACAGGGAAACCCTTCTGGATACCTCCTAGTTTCAAAAAGAGATACTGTGACTCACTACCTGTCTTCTTGGAGCTTCCCAGTTCCAGACATAATATGTCTTGTCTTACCAAAAGTATCACCCTAAACTCTCAGTGTTAACATTTAAATAAATTATATGCAGAATTGATATTTCATGAAGCTTGCAATTTTCTCTTACATCTAATAACACCCCATAGCTTATGCTATTCTAGGCATTTATTTTACCAAAACAAGTGCAATCTTTTAAGAGTTTGTTACAGTTTCATGATATGGAGCAAATATCTTTACAAAACAGTGTTTTATAAAGATAAAAATAAAGGAACAATAAGCACCGCAAAGATATGGGTGTTTTGTTGCTATTGTTGTTTGTAGGTGTTATGGCTTCTGTTGAAGAAGTACCAAGTTGGTTCGAAAAGAATAGGGAGAAAAAATATTACTAAAAATAAAGTCCATTTAAATTCCATTCTCTTTTGAACAAAATACCCAAAGAATACAATCTTGTTTGCTCCTAAATTTTTTCCTGCTAAATGTGGAGTTAGGTGAAACAGTGATGAAAAAACAAGTTAGGTTCAATGATAAGGGTGAGTTTAAAAAGAAGTGTAGTTCCACTTATTATCCTGCAAATGACATAATTTTGTTTCTCTTTATGGCTGAGTAAAATTCTGTTGTGTGAATATACCACACTTTCATCCTTGAAGAGAGATTCGAGTAAAAGAGTGAAAGGGGATTTAAGGAAGAGGAGTGGGGAAAGAGACTTGATGAAGGAAACATTTCAAATAATGCTATGTACATATACAAAATTATCAATATCAACCTCAATCACATACACAGGGAGAGGGAGGAAGAGGAGTGGAATCTGGAGGGAAACACACCATGTGCTCTGTGCACGTATGTTTCTATCACTCTGAAACTGATTATGATGTATAATTACAATGCACCAATAAATTATATAAAGATTTTTAAAAATAAAAATAAATTCTAAAAAAACAATTGTAAGATTATGAATGAAGATTACTGAGAAGAAAATTTGGAACTGTATTTTCCTTCTTGAGAAACAGTGTACTTTTAATTTACCACTGTCATATTAAGTGATTCTAAAATAGTACACATTTGAAGACACATAATATATCTTTTGCCTTCAGATATAATAATAATATAATGATCTATGTTAAATGTTATAAATTGTATTGATGTATGATCATAGTCTTTATAAGAAGCTATGTAAGCTGGGTGTGGTGGTGCACGCTTGTAATCCCAGTACTTTGGGAGGCGGAGACCAGAGGATCCGGGTTCGCGGCCAGCCTCAGCTCTCTCGCTCTCTCTCTCCCTCTCTCTCTCTCCTTAGTGAGGCCCTCCGCAACTTCGTGAGACCCGGTTTCAAAATAAAGTATAAAAAATAGGGCCGGGGGCGTAGCGCGGAGGTAGAATGCCCCTGCGTTCAATTCCCGGTACTGCAAAAAAAAAAAAAAAAAAAAGAAGCTATGTAAACCTTTTTAGGTAATCATATAATCAAGAAACTTTAGAACAGAAATTATACACTTTTTTTAATTTTGAATTTCACATAAACTACCATTTTATTTTTTATTTATATACATTTACTGGTGAATTGTAATTATACATTTGATAAGTGTCAGGTTAGAATAATCATACCTACACACATTGCCCATTTAGCACTCCCTCAAATCCCATCCCATTCCCTCCCTTTAGTGCTTTGCACAGTGATTTGAGTTTTATAAGTTTGGATATATACCTCATGCGCTTTTGTGTGTTTCCCTCCACCCCCTTCCCATTTCCTTCAGTTAGGTCATCTTTGTTCATCTAAAGTTTTCATCTTTTTTGTCTGGAGTCCCTTCTAAATCTCCTTCTCTCTAGCTTCCACATATTAAGGCGAACATCCGACTTTTCACTCTTTGTCCCTGACTAATCTCACTTAGCATAATGTTCTCTAATTCTTTCCATTTCCCTACAAATGATGTAATTTTGTTCTTCTTTATGGCTGCGTAAAATTCCATTGTGTACATAACCCATAGATTTGTAACCCATTCTTCTGTTGATGGAAACCTTGACTGGTTCCAAAGTTTGGCAATTGTGAATTGTGCAGCTATAAACATAGACACACATGCATTAGTCTGGTAGTTTGGTTTTTGATCTTTTGGGTAGATGCCTAGAAGTGGTATTGCTGGGTCTTACGGTAGGTTCATTCCCATTCTTCTGAGGATCCTCCACACTGTTTTCCAAAGTGGTTGCACTAATTTGCAATCCCACCAGCAGTGTATTAGAGCTCCTGCTTCTCCACATCCTCGCCAGCATTTGTTGTTGTTTGTGTTTTTAATGTTTGCCATTCTTATTGGGGTTAGGTGAAATCTCAGGGTAGTTTTGATTTGCATCTCTCCGACTGCTAATGATGTTGAACCTTTTTTCATACATTTATGGGCCATTTGTATTTCTTCTTCTGTGAAATGTCTATTTAGTTCACTTGCCCATTTTTGATTGGTTTATTTGTTTTCTTAGTGGTGATTTTTTTAAGTTCTCTGTATATTCTAGATATTAGTCCTCTATCAGAGGAGTAGCTGGCAAAAATCTTCTCTCATTCTGTTGGCTCTGTGTTGAGGATCTTGATAGTTTCCTTTGCTGCACAAAAGCTCTTCAGTTTAATTCAATCCCATGTATTGATCCTCATTTTAATTTCCTGTGCCTTTGGGGTCTTGTTAAGGAAGTCTTTACCTGTGCCTATGTGTTGAAATGTTGGGCCTATGCCCTCTTCAGTAGCTGCAATGTCTCTGGTCTGATTTCTAGGTCTTTGATCCACCTTGAGTTAGTACTTTGGCAAGGTGAGAAAGTGGGGTTTATTTCCATTTTTCTGCTTATGGTTAGCCAGTTTTGCCAGCAACATTTGTTGAAGAGGCTATCTTTTTCCCAGTGGATATTTTTAGCCCCTTTGTAAAAAATCGATTGGCTGTAGGTATGTGGCTTTGTTTCAGCATCTTCTATTCAGCCCCATTGGTCTATGTGTCTGCTTTTGTGCCAGTACCATGCTGTTTTTATTATTATGGCTTTGTAGTATAGTTTAAAGTCAGGTATTGTGATGCCTCCTGCATTGTTCTTGTTGCTGAGAACTACTTTGGCTATTCTGGGTTTTTTTTTTTTTTTTTCCAAAT
>PVJS01059737.1:0-11434 GCA_004027185.1 Glis glis
TTCCATTTCACCAATTAGAACAAACAAAAACACGTTGGTCCCCAGGAGCAGGGACATTCTGTCATGTTCCCCGGTACTGGACAAGAGGAGCCATCTGTGTAGGACACACTCCATGCCCACAGCCCCTCTCCATCGCTCAGCTTAAGAATTCTTCAGATTCTGGCATTTTCCCATGGATTTCCATCCACCTGCCTGTACCAAGGCCACTTCCTGGTAGCTAGGAAGTGGGCAGAGAAAGGAAATGAACCTTTAGAAACCATTGTGGCAACTCTGCTGAAAGAAAAATATACCAGAGGGGAAGTTGAAACTTTTGGCTGAAATGCAATGTAGCCCAATAATTCTCCCTCACTTCAGGGGATATTGGCCAAGGCTACATGGAACCTAGCCAAGGGGGCCTCTGGGAACTAGAATGTGAGCCAGTGTCATCCAGCCAGGCTCCAGGAGCTACTGCTCTTCCTAGGAAGCCTATTTTTCTGTTCCTTCAAAGGTATTCCATAGCCTAGCATATGACCTTCTTTCAGCTAAAGGTCTTCTCCACTCCCCACTACCCTGGCTCCCTGTGATTAGGGCAGAGAAAGCCAATTGCTTGGATCAAAGAAGTAAAAATTGGTCTGGGGAGAAAGATCACTGAGAGTTGAAGCAGGTAGGAGGGCCCTTTATGACAATTGGCCCAGGCCCATCCCAATTTACACCTACCATCTTGGAGAAACAACTAAGATCCCTTTCGTTTCTTCCAAAGTATCCCTGTGGTCGATGGCACATTATACAGTCACCCTAGCCCAGAGTTTTTCTGGTCATAGACACCCAAGGCATCTACCAAGAGAATCCAAGCAATCTATCCATGAACTGGAATGGGAAAAACCAGTCCCAACTTTGTCCACAAACTGTAAATAGCAATGTAGCATTTCGTTCCACTGTGAATGCAGACCACGCACCTCAAATGTAGTAGCAGAGCCAGTGATTTTTGTCACCAATATAAATCAGGTTTTTCCACATCACCATACAATTGCTACAGTTATCTCACAGCAGAATCTATGCTCATCCCTACTTTGAAATGATTAGTCCCACCCCTAGAGCTTATTATACATGCATTGCATAAGAGGAATATACATAGGTAACAATGGTTCCTTTTATAGTTAAATATGCATTTTACTAATATTAGTTTATGATTTTATATATTTCATGCATTTAAACACATCATTCTGGGGCCCCTAGGCTTCATCAAAGGGCACCAGGAATAAATGAGAGGAAGAGCCCTTGGCCTAGAGGTTGGGCAGCTATATTAATGAGGTGTTCTGGGATGCGAGAAAGAGAAGAGCCCTTGGCCTCTGGCTGAGGAGCTAGCTGTTCTGAGTTGAGCTAGACAATTAGGAAGTATTAGTGTATTCTTTTCACTTGCACACCACCTCAGGTCCTATTACTCCCATTCTCCTCCTTTGCCTTCTCTTCTTTATTCTTAGTCTTTCTCCCCTTTATCCTTGGGGTACAGTGTACCATCAGTTATCTCTTAGTCTTCTTGTGCTGATTTCTGGGTTCTTATCCTTTGAGTGCTTTCCTTTCCCTTGCGCCCATGCTGCTCTTCCCCCTCTTTCTCTCTTCCCACCCCCTCCTTCTCTGTTGTTTTTCTATTGCCTCTCTTGGCTCTCCTAACCTGGCTGGCCATTTGTCATCCCTCCATCACAAGCTCTGTAGAGGCGGCTATGGGCACTGATCATCTACACTATAACTTTCACTTGGGAATCATACTCATTTTATTTATAGGAGGTCTCTCTAAGATACAGTTACAAAAACAGACTGGCTACCCCAATACATGACTGCACAATATTCCGTAACTGGGTGGGCTATCCCTGATGGCCAGAGGTCTAGGGAAGATCGGCGGGCTGGGCCAGGACCCTTCTTGGGACACAGATTCACAGTGTTGCATGTGGAAAGCATAGTGCTTAGTCACTGCCAACAGGGGAGCCCTCAAAAGCAGACCTAGACCAGGACAGATTCTCCAAATTAGAGCTGAGGTTAGAAGACCAGGGGGAGAGATGATGAGAGACCTCATACCCTCTGTGCTTCATCTTTGGACAACTGTACAGGTATCCTGGATCTTCAGCCCTGCCCTCACAGGGGGACATATTTGATCTGAAAAAACAATCTCTTCCAGTAAGGTGCTGAATACATAAATACTTAAGGCCTATGAATGACCTTAAAAAAGAAAAAGGAAGGAAGGAAAGAAGGGAGGAAGGAAGGAAAAGGAGACGAGAGGGAGGGGGAGCAGAGAATAAATCTAACCTATATTTAAAAACATGCTACTTTGTCAAATATGGCTTTTTTTGGAATGGGGATTGAACTCAGGGGCATTCTACCTCTGAGCTACACCTCCAGCCTTATTTTATTTTATTTTGAAATAGGGTCTCATTAAGTTGCTGAGGCTGGCTTTGAACCTGAGATCCTCCTGTCTCAGCGTCCCCAGTACTGGGATCGCAGGTGTGCATCACCATGCCCAGCTACGTGGATTTTTTATATTTGTCTCCATTTCACTTGTAAACAAAAGGCACCTGAAACACTTAAAAAATAAAAACCAAACTGAAAGTGTGGTGACATTTGCAATGGACAAGTATTAACATAAAATGTAGCTGAGGGATCTTAGGATGAAATCATACATTTCATCACCTTTCCTAGCCTGTTCAAGTATCCCCTTAAAGAATAAAATCTGCTTTATTGGAGGTGGTTCTTTTTTTCAGTATTTATTCATTTATTTTTAAGGAATGATATGACCTTTACTATTAACTTACCACTTTGGGGTGGGGTAAGACTATCAGCTCATTAGAAGATTTCAGATTTTGTTCTCATGTAAAATGGTCATTTCATATGCTGTGTTGATATTTATTAATTCACTGAGTTTTAAAATAGATATGCATACAGCCGGGCGTGGTGACGCACGCTTGTAATCCCAGTACTTTGGGAGGCGGAGACCGGAGGATCAGGGTTTGCGGCCAGCCTCGGCTCGCTCTCTCTCTCTCTCTCTCTCTCCCTTTCCCTGTCTCTCTACTTAGTGAGGCCCTCCGCAACTTCGTGAGACCTGGTTTCAAAATAAAGTATAAAAAAATAGGGCCAGGGGTGTAGCGCAGAGGTAGAACGTCCCTGGGTTCAATCCCCGGTACCGCAAAAAATTTTGAAAAAAATAAAATAGATATGTATACATGTCTCTGTGTATATATACATATATATGTATATATATATACATATATATGTATATATACACACATACTAATACATAATACATATATATATGTGTTAGTATTTAGAATATAAGAACATTGATCCTGGTTTCAAGCCATTTGTCAACAAAGTTCCCCAAAGTTAAAATCTACAGATAAAATAAATATTGTACTAGATTTATTAATCTCATAGATGATTCAAGTCCAAATATGGATTAAGATATTATATATGTATTTAAAATAAAATCTATGCAGGTAAAACTTCTCAGGCTCTATTATGGTCTTTTTTCTAAAAAAAATTCCAACATTTTAATCAAAATCATTCTATAGTTTCTTATTATTTGACTTCTCTTGTTATTAAAGAGTCTAGGTCAGATCCACTGGACCTTGATTACTTTTTATTTTTAAATATCCAACCTGAAACAAAAACTAAATCACACTGTGTATTGTATAAACATATTTATTCAATATGTTCAGCATAAAACCTTCATTTTTCACATCCTTCGTCTCAGAGCACGTTGCTTCATAGTAATCAATATTCTAATTGTCAACAAATTCGTATTTACATGACTTAAAATAAATGTACGCTCAGAGAATTGTGCCAGAAGGGTTGTGCGTGTCCTTTGATGCTACGACACACAGGCGCCACCGTAAAAGAGGAAGAGGAACTATGGACACCAAGAATCAGATGTGGATACGGCTAACTCCCCACCTCCTCTGGGAAGTCTAGCAACTGGAAATCAGGATGTCTGCCCCCTTTCCAACAAATTCTCCTTTCTGTGGACCTGGAACCCAGAGACCTGTTTCCTCAGACTTTGTCACACAGGATTTCATGGTTACTTTTTTTTTTTTTCGTAACTGCTATAATCCAACCAAACTGGTGTCCCCGCCTTTAGAAAGCTACTCTTTTGGGCTGATCTGATGTTTAATGGTTCTCTCTGAAGAGTGCAGCAAGTGTGTGATGTTTTCTACGTACGTAAAAATAAGATTCCTTTCTGATGAGTTTTCTAGAAAGTGGATGCTTCCCTTGAGAAACTGGGGTGCTGGGATTCAGACAGGTCAAGCTGGCACAGATGGCAGGCTGAGGTGGAGGTGGGGAGAGCAGCTCCTGGCATACGCTCCCTCGCTATGGGCATTCTGTCACACCAGGGACCGCGTCAGCAGAGCCTCACCTGCTCTGGGGACACCGTTCCCTCGCCAGCACCTTCTCCTCTTCCACCCCAGTCACCGCCAAGGGCTCCCTCCTGGTGCGTCACAGCATCAGGGGTGGAAACCCTGTTCCAGGTAAAAGCTACCAGGCTTCTGCGGTCTGCTTAGAACTCTTGCTGCCCTGATGTGATTCTGAGAAAGAGCCTTTCCCCATTCCCAGTCCTATTTCCTCCTCCGGCTGACTTTTTCCTGGTTTGTCTCCAAAGGGGAGACATCTTTGTACTGGGGCTTCAAAAAACATAGGGTGTTCCTAGAAACCAGAATTCCACCCCACAAGAATGCCTAGAGGTATACGGCTGGAGCAAGTCCTCGCTATGGAAGGGAAGGGGCTCGATGGTCGAGGAAGTGGCAAAGAAATCATTTTCCCCTGAGTCCTGGATATAGTCACTAGGAATATATTGTTTGTCTTCGGAAGTACTGCAGCATAAAAGTGTAACTCAAGGGTCAGGAATCCAGAAGGAATCATCCTGATTTGTTTCATTGCATCCTAAGAGTTTTCCCCTCTGAGAAACTACATTTTCTCTTATTTTCATAAATTCTTGAGAGCATGGTGGGACAGGGCTATTCAGCCTGATAAAAGGACTCTGCTAAAATGACTGTAGAGCCATTTAGTCTTATTTAGAATCATTAAAGGGTCTGGCTAATTTTTTGTTGATTCCAAGGCTTATCAATATTCTACCGCAATTCTTTGCAAAAAAAAAAAAAAGTCCATTTGTGGTGGCTTCTCCATTATCTGGTACTCACTTTTCCTGGTTAAGCTGATGGAAAAGCAGCTATGGAATAATAAGCAAAACAGTTTTTTGAAAAAAAAGTAAACAAGTTGTTTTCCTAATTAATTTTGAGTTGCTGAAAAATAGCAGAAATGAACATAACCTGTTTATACAGAAACAAGAGTTGATTTGACCAAGAGTCAAAAGACAGTGGTTCTAGCATCCATCCCACCGAGCGGCCTACAGCTCAGCCCTGAATTTCCTCTTGACTGGGGGGAGGGGATGATGTCTCCTCGCCATCGGCCCCTTTTAGCTTTTAATAACATTCTGTGATTCACTCCCCAGAAAGGTACTTGTTTCCAGAATACAGTTGCTAACCTAAAACTGCCTCTGGCTTTGAACCACAAAACACATCTCTGTCAGCCCTCTGGATCCCTCCTTCCATTTCTCCTTTAATTTAAAATAGGGGCCAGGTGTGGTGGCACATGCTTGTAATCCCAGTACTTGGGAGGCAGAGACCGGAGGATCCGGGTTCGCGGCCAGCCTCAGCTACTTAGTGAGGCCCTCCGCAACTTCGTGAGACCCTGTTTCAAAATAAAGTATAAAAAAAAAAAAATAGGGCCGGGGGCGTAGTGCGGAGGTAAAACGCCCCTGGGTTCAATCCCCGGTACCGCAAAAACATAAATAAATAAAAAATAAAATAGGAATGTCTGTTAAAAGGCTCAGAAGAGAATCCCAACACCAGTAGCCAATTCCCTAAATCAGCTACCACTGAGGTGTACCCCATAGACTCTCAGACAGGTAATGGGCAACATCAGTCTCCCCATACTCTAGCCACAGGGGCTCAGGGGCAAGCTCTTGCGCTTAGAGTATGTCCCTGGGGTTTGGAGGAAAAACCAAGGAGCCTCATGCATCCTTCCTTAGGGACAGAGTCTTTAGGACCAAATAGGGCTGGGAACGTAGGACACAGCCAGCATCCTCTGCCCACCAGAGCAACAGCCCAGTATTTACTGGCTAGATAACAGTGAACAAATACTTTCTCCATGGCTGGGTTTTCTCACCTATAAAATGGTAAATAATAATAATAACAACAACAACAACAACTTTATGTAATGGTTACTGTGCAAGTTAAAACTAACACAAGTACATAAAATATCTAGAATAGCCAGGCGTGGTGATGCACGCTTGTAATCCCCGTACTTGGGAGGCCGAGACAGGAGGATCCGGGTTCACGGCCAGCCTCAGCTACTTAGTGAGGCCCTCCGCAACTTACTGAGACCCTGTTTCAAAAATAAAGAAGAAAAAATAGGGCTGGGGGTGTAGCTCGGAGGTAGAATGTCCCTAGGTTCAATCCCCAGTATCGCAAAAAAAAAAAAAAAATCTAGAATAGTACCTGGCACATACTACAAACTCAATAAATGCTAAGTAGTGCTGGTTACTATTATTATTAGTCTCCCCAGAATTGCTCAACAACCTGAAAAAAAAACAACACCGGGATGTCTATTTGGAGTCTTCTCTTAGATTCCCAAGAAACATTTTCTCACCTGTTTCTCAGTGTAAAGGAAGGGGTCAAAGCACAAATCAAGGCGATGCGCAGCCAGAAAGAATCCGGCCTTGCTTGGGGCGTCAGCAACTAAGTCATGAGGAGTAAGGGGCTTAAGTCTGGGATCCTACCTCAGGTATCCAGGTAATTCGGAAGAAGCTTGTGCTCCATCACCAGCCGGGCCTGGCCTCTGAGGGTGTGGCTTTGCGCTCAGGGGCTGCACCTGGAGCCTGCCGCGGAGGGAATCCTCGTTTTCGCTGCGTCTTGGGGTTCTGGAGCTTGCCACCCAGACGCAAGGACTAGCTGCTCCAGGGGTGCCCCGGAATGCGACTGCCTGAAATCGGGATTCCTCCTGGGAGCCCCGATGAGCCCATGTCTCCCCTGGAAGGATCTGACCAAAGAGCCCGGAAAAGGGGCTGCCTGGTTCTGCTTCCTCCCAGCTGGTACAGGAGAGCAGGCGGTGTCTACTGGGTAACGCAGAGCTCCTCCAAGGCTGCACGTGAGAGGTCTGCACCAGGAGGACCCCAGAGTTGCACGCGGCTCCGGACCAGCACAGCCTCCAGATGCTTCCCCTGTGGGGCCAGTAGGAACCAGGGACGCGACTATCAGCCAGAGGCGCCACTTGGAGAGGGGCGTGCACCTCTTCCGAGAGAGAAGGGTTCAGTGAGGTTTTTACCGTCGCCGTGCGTTCCCCACCCAGAAACCAGGAGCTTAGGGCTAAAAAGAAGGCTGCCCCTGCTTTCTAACAGCCGACTAGGTCTCCTCCCGCAAATGCTCTCGCACTCCGGATTGCTGGGGGTGCAAAGAAGGACAGAGCCTGGCTTTCCTGCACCCACCAGAGCATTGGGGACGACCAGAGGGATCTACCTGGGGGCTGCAAGGTGGGTAGACCCACCTCTGCCCGGGGCCCGGGTCTGGGAGACGCGCACACCCCCTCGCGCTGCGTTTCCCCGCCCGCACGCCCTCCAGCTCCGCGCTCCGGATCCTCCCGGGCGGGCGGGCGGGCGCTGCACACGGCTCCCCCACACACACTCCTTGCTCCGCCCAGGTGCGATTTGTGGAGCCTCGGGGAGAAGGTGGCTCCCACTGCACCCTCCGCCCCGGCGCTCTCCTCCAACCGACTGGGACCCCTGCCTACTTGCTGAGCGCTGGGGACTCCCCCCTTAACAGCGCACGCACCTCTCAGCCTAAGGGCCAGGAGTCCCCTTCCCACCCCGGGGCTGTGGAGACATCCTGGAAGCCCGAGTGCTGGCAGGGAAGGTGGGCGTGGGTCTACCGACCCGGCTGCGGAGATGAACGGGTGTAGGAGCCACCGGGTGCCGGAGAAGGGAGGGGACCCCGGTCCTCTTAGAGCCAGGAAAAGAATCCCTGGTCCTTCAGTCGCCGCCCAAGATGCCAACGCATTCAGATTATAGCGGGGAGGTTTGTAGGTTCCTGGGGGAGGGAGATCGATCCACACCAGGCACCCAGCAGCCTGCCTTGCCCAATCCCCCCGGGCCCAGGAATTCCGGGGCTCCATTCCACCCCTGCGCCTCCCAGGTACCCAGCCCCTCCCCCATCTCTATTTACACACCCGGGCCAGCACCCTCTGGACTTAAATCGCTTTTCCTTCTCCTCGGACGACCGCTCGGGGCTGGCCCCTCGCCTGCATTAGCAGAGGCTTTTCGTCCCCCTCACTCGTGGGTAGATCTACCTCCTGCCCCCCGCTTCCTCCCGCACCCCCACCAGCAATCTCTTCCTCCCGAAAGAAACACTTACTTCACACACACAGATCTGCACTCGCGGCTCCCAGGGCGCACAACCGAAAAGCCACTCCGAGGGGCTTATCACCGAGTTGGGGGTGGCGTGCGAAAGGGTGGACTGACCCCGCCACTCTGGATAGAGCCCCAGGGGCGGCCGCAGCCTCCCCCCACATCCCACCTCTCCTATTTCACCTTCTCCGCTCGCTGGCTTGCTCGTACCCAGCTCCCACAAGCAAGATGAGCTGGGTGCTGGGTCCCACCCAAACCCTCGCCTCTGGAGTGTTGGAGCGGGAGCTGCGCCGGGACTGAAAAGTCGACTAGCAAGAACACACAGAGAGAACTGGGCAGATGCATATGGCAAGGGGAGGGGGAGGGGCGCACGCGAGGACTAAACGTGCGACTTGCTCCCGGGCACCGGGTGGAGGACCGCGCAGGGGGGAGGGGTCACAAAAGTTTGCAGACTATTGGCAGGCAGTCGGCGGCACAGGAGCAAAGAGGGTCGACTCCCCCTTGCCAGGCAGGGGCTCTCCAAGGGTCTGTGCCAAAGGGACCGGGGGGGGGGACAGATAGGGCTCAACTGGGGTGAGAGTTCTCTACTTGTTCCCGGAGGGACGGCCTAAGCACCTGGGCAGAGAAAGGATCGGGATCCCGCGCTCTGCGAAAAGCAACAGGCGGCCGCACCTTACCTTGCGCCAGTCCCGGGCTGGGATGGCTGCTCCATCCTCGTGGCGCAGGGAGCAGGCGTTTGGTGCGTATGCCTCGGGGCGTGCGAGCTGCCAGGGCTGCAGCGGCCGCCACCTCCAGCCGGCTGCAAGCTGGGCTGCCCACCCCCGAGCGGGCGGACCGGGCTCTGCTCCCAGGCGACCGCGGCGGCCGCGTTGACGCGCGGTGGCTGGGGCGCGGGACGCAGGCGGTGCGTGGCGCCACTGGCGTCTTTGGGCGCCGCCACCGAGCGAGGGTGCGGCCCCGGGCGGCCGTGTGGGGCACGACTTGGCTCTCGCAGCTGCGGCGGCCGCTGCAGACCCTGCGCGGGGCGGGAGAGCCTTGCAGGAGGAGGAGGAGACAAAGACGCGAGGGGAGCGAAAAGCCACTCGCCCAGATGCAAAGGGCTCAGTGACTAGAGGGGAATCGCCTCCAAACCCGGGCTGGGGATGGAGGAGGAGGGGCGAGGCTGCCGGGGACTAGAAAAGCAGCAGGGAACGAACGTGACAGACAGAGCTCTGGTGTCGGCTCGCTGGCGCGGCTCTCTGGTCTTCTAGTTCCCGGGTCCCGGGGGAACGAGAGGGTGGGTGTTGAGCGTCTGCTGCAGGATGAGAGCCGAGGTAGGAACGGTAGCTCCCTCCGCTGCCAGGCCTTCCTCACCTTCCGCAGCTCCACTGGCAGGGTGCGATGGCCCCATTCTTTCTCCCGTTTTTCTAACTACTGAGACCAAAGCTGAATTAAGCAGCCAAACGAGGCTATGGGTCGATTGCCCTCAATGGGGCATCCCCACCCCCCAGGCGCCATGGCCAGGTCTCAGGATGAGTTTTCCCTGAAGTCGGTGAAGCCCAAAGTTTAGGAATTGTGGCCCCTAATCCCCATCCAATCCGGTTTCCCCAGACGGGAAGTGTTAGGATTCAATTTCCCCTTTCCCTTTTCAGGTTTTGAGTATGCAGGAGAAATGGAATTATAGGTCCCTTAAGCAAGTGTGTGTGTGTGCGTGTGTGTGTGTGTGTGTGTGTGTGTGTGTGTGTGTAGAATAAGGGGAATTACTGGATTTAGCAATATTCTTATTTTAGGATTTTAATTATTTATCAGATCTATGCCAGAAACCAATTTAGGACAGAGGAACCCGCCTCCCCCAAACTCAACAAATACCACCTTCCTCCTTCCTAAAACCTTTTACCACTGCCTCCTATCCCCACCCCCACCCCAGGCAGAATTAATCTTTCTCTTCTTCTCTTTGCTGTCACTGAATCTTATTTGCCAATCGCTTGCTGAACTTACATATTTATAGATTTCCATCACTTCCCTCACCTGGGAGTATTCCCCTCTTCGCGGTTCCCACTGCAACATCCCACAGCGTTCTGTATCTAAGGACTACTCAAGGGATGCTTATCCAGTTGAAGGTCATCTTCTCCTTCAAGAACAGCTAAATCCCAGTGTCTCTGCAATTAGAGGGTTTCACATGATGAAACCTTAAAGGGTTTCAGAAGAAGGGGAGGGTACCCTGAGTGACATTCACAGCCCCTTTGCCGGAAATATACATCTATTTCCTACATTCTTGTGTTTCGTTCATCTCCCATTGACCACCTCACTTCTATGTGCTGAATTCCCAAAGGCGAAACAAAACCAAGCTGTTGAGCAACTGCAGAGCGCGAGAGAGTTCCGCGTTCAGCTGCCAGAGCCTACAGCAAGCCCATTCCAGGTGGAGAGCGACCAAGGAACCTTTATCATTGCCTGACCCGTGTCAAGTAGGTTGAAAGGCTGCCAAGGGTTCCTCATTCCCAACGAGGCTCTCTTAGTCCGGATGCATTTAGAACAGGCTGAACAATGTTTCAAAGCTGAGAGGTGAAGAGATGTGCTGCCTGGCAGTTGAGGGATGTTTTCAATCAGTCTTTGTTTTTGGTCCCACCTCCTATGAATTCTAGGATGGACACGTCAATCAGGGATGCACTATGAAAATGTTCCATAATATAGGATATTAGACTAAATTATTTTTATGACATCTTCTATTTCTATATTTATTTATTTATTTATTTATTTATACTAGGGATTGAACCCAGGGTCATTCTACCTCTGAGTTATACCCTCAACATCCCCCCCTTTATTTTTTTTATTTTATTTATTTATTTATTTATTTATTTATTTATTGAGGTACCGGGGATTGAACCCAGGGGCGTTCTACCTCCGCACTATGTCCCCGGCCCTATTTTTTATACTTTATTTTGAAACTGGGTCTCACGAAGTTGCACAGGGCCTCACTAAGGAGAGAGAGAGAGAGAGAGAGAGAGAGCGAGAGAGCTGAGGCTGGCCGCGAAC
>PVJS01059738.1:0-11433 GCA_004027185.1 Glis glis
AAATAAATAAATAAATAAATAAATAAATAAATAAATAAATACATAAAATTATATTTTTTGCTCTACACATTATTTATCTGTAATTATTTTTACAGACTCTTTACTGTTCTAGCCAAAATACAACACATCATGGAACACTTCCTCTAATACATGGCAAGCAGCAAGAACAAATTGTATGGAATCCTGTTTGAAGTCAAAGTATGCTAAGGGGAAGACTAAAGTAGCCCAAGCAAATCTCAAAAGCAGAGAGTAGAGCATGGATAAAGGCAAAGTTCTTCATCTTAAGATATTCTGGAATGGAATCAAGTTAAAGAAGCTAAAAATGACATACGATTACACCCAAATTTCACCTTTTCTCCAAATAGTTTATTCAGTTAGTCCCTTCTACTGATCATTTCTGGCTCAACCCAACAGTGTTCTGCTGTGATACATATTTTACCCCACTTCTTGAGAACAATTATTTTAACATCTTTTAAGATGCTATTGTACAAGAAAACAAGTATGTACCTGGTTTATTAAAATAGTCTGGATAAAAAAGGGTTTGGGAATTCCACAAACCCTTCGACCGCTGCTCCCTGGTTTTCGTGAGTTATCTTGGTTGATTTCAGTAGTTGCTGATCTTTAGTTCTTATTCTTACCTCAGAATTTTACACTACCTGTGTAGCTCCTTCTTTCCATGACCCACACACACCTAATGGTCCTGTGCCTTTTACTGCTACTCTCCCTGCAGTCTTACTGTCTCTAGTCCTATAATGTATACGATCTGACAGCTGTGTCATGCAGCTCTATTTTAGCATATGTGACTGGTCAATTCAGGAAAATTAGCCACTTATTTTAATATTTAGTTGACTACCTGGGAAAGCAATTTTGAAATTGCTGCATAAAGTGGTCAAATACTAGGAGAGTCAGAAGGAAGGTGGCAGCAGTGAGGGTGGAGACATGATGGGTTGAAGAGATGTTGAAGAAAGACAACCCACAGGATTTGATGACTAATTGGATTAAAGGGGAAACCAGAGGGAAAAGCCACGGATTATACTGTATTCTGGCTCAAGAAATTGACGTAATCTGAAACCACTTATTGAAATGGGACCACAGGAGGAAAAGCAGATTTGATGAGAAGATGTGATGAATTTGGTATTACTTCATTTATCCATAAGTCTGTCTCTAAGACACCTAAACTGTGATGTCTACCATGTAGTTGGATACAGAGTCTGAAGATCAGGCAAGAAATCTTGTCATGGGATGTGCATTTGAGAGTAGAGTAGTTTAAAAAATCTGAATGGCCAAAAGTGTTAAATTCAAGAAGTCATGTAGGATAAGGACCAAAACCCATTGGATTCACCACAAGAGGCTATTGATGAATATGGCTCATAGAGTTTTAGTGAAATGGTAGGAGCAGAAGGTGAAATGTCCAGCATGGGGGAGTAATCAGAAAGTGAGGGAATGAAGTACCTTATCCTCACAATGGGAATAGCTCATTTTCATCTCATCTCAGGATTAGGAACCAGAATGGTTCATCTATTTTCTAAAAAATATAAAATTAAATCCTCTACTTCTCTTCCACATCTATTCTCTATTCTTTCTAGGCATCTCTGTTAAGGTAGTTTATTTTAAAGAAATAATGTATATAAATTGGATTCAGTGGCACATGCCTATAATCCCAGTACTTGGGAAACTGAGACAGGAGGATTGCGAGACAGCTCTCAGTAACATAGTGAGACCTTGTTTCAAAATAAAATAGGGCTGAGAGTATAGTTCAGAGGTTGAATACCCTGGGTTCAGTCTTTAGTACCACACAAACACAAAGAAATAATGTATATAAAATGTTTAGCACAAGCCTGGCATGGTGGTGCACGCTTGCAATCCCAGTACTTTGGGAGGCGGAGACCGGAGGATCCGGGTTCGCGGCCAGCCTCAGCTCTCTCTCTCTCTCTCTCTCTCTCTCTTCCTCTCTCTCTCTCTCTCTCTCTCTCTCTATCTATCTCTCTCTATCTCTCTCTCTACTTAGTGAGGCCCTCCGCAACCTCGTGAGACCCAGTTTCAAAATAAAGTATAAAAAATAGGGCCGGGGGTGTAGCGCAGACGTAGAACGCCCCTGGGTTCAATCCCCGGTACCTCAAAAAAATAAAATAAAATAAAATAAAATGTTTAGCACAAAACCTAACAGTTAATACTCAAGTAATGTGATTATGGGCATTTCTAATTATCTGAATCTAACCCATTCCTGAAAATGTGTGGAAAGGCATTCTTGTGAAAGAGAAGCAAATATTTTATTAAGTGGGAAAATAATAACATATTCTTGGTTCATGTAAAAATCCCAATCAGTTCCCCTAAACATCATTAGAACACTCTTTAACACCTATAGGATAATCTACTAAGGATTTTTGCATTATAAAAATCACTTAATATTTGATTATTTAACATTTAATGAACCTAATTGTGAATATGTTTATATGGATTGCAGACAGTATCAGGTATGAACTGCATTTTCCTTCTACACTGCAATGAATTTGTGTTTAATGTAAATAAACAAAAAGATAATATGTAAAAAATACATATTGATAAATGAACATATCAAAATGAAATAAACAAATGAGGCTTTAAAAAATAGCTACTTTTCAAATGAGGCTTAGTGATAGGGACTTCTTTTCATTCAATAATGCATAACAAGCCGGGCGTGGTGGTGCATGCTTGTAATCCCAGTACTTTGGGAGGCGGAGACCGGAGGATCCGGGTTCGCGGCCAGCCTCCTCTCTCTCTCTCTCTCTCTCTCTCTCTCTCTCTCTCTCTCCCTCTCTGTCTCTGTCTCTCTCTACCTAGTGAGGCCCTCCGCAACTTCGTGAGACCCAATTTCAAAATAAAGTATAAAAAAAATAGGGCCAGGGGTGTAGCGCGGAGGTAGAATGCCCCTGGGTTCAATCCCCGGTACCGCAAAAAAAAAAAAATAATGCATAACACCTTTAAGTAAGGCAAAAACCCATCCTATCAGGAGGACATCTGGGATGTGAATGTAATGTATTCTCATCCTCTTGTACAACTGTCTGGAAATTACATGAAGATTCATGATAACAATTACAGATTGAATTGCTAAATTTAGGATAAATGCTTAGGAAGCTGTTATTACTATTATTTTTATATACCTGAGAGTGAAATTGTTATGGCACATGAGCAAACAGAAGCAGAATGGTGGTTCTCAACTGGGACAATTTTGCCCCACAGGGGACACTTGGCAATGTCAGGGAACATTTTCAGGTATTGCTAAATAGAGGTCAGGGATGCTGACAAACATCCTACAGTGCATAAGACAGTTCCCCAAAACAAAGAAGGATGCAGCCCAAAATAGTGACAGTATGGAGGCTAAGGAACCCCGAAGGAAGGTAATGTTCAAAGTCATGTTGTTCTGTGTAGGGACCAATGGTGAGATAAATTTGAAAAGAACAAAGTGCCAAGCTAGGGCCTCTAGAATACCCAGAGCTCACCTGGGAGAAAGAAAGAACTGGGTGGAGGGGAGTTGAGTAGAGCTTGGTGGAGAGCCTCGAATGCAACATGAAAAGTTTAGATTGGAGATTTTAATGGAAGAAAGTTTTGTGATGAAAACATTGTTTGAAGATTTGTGGTTTTTTTGTTTTGTTTTGCCTAGGTACTGAGTATTGAACCCAGGGGTATTCTACCTCTGAGCTATACCCCAGGCCCTTAAAAAATTTTTTTTTTAAATTTTTGAAACAGGGTCTAAGTTGTTGAGGTTGGCCTCAAAACTACAATCCTCCTGTCTCAGCCTCCCAATTACTGGGACTACAAGTGTGTGCCATAGCACCCAAATAAGTTTGAAGATTTGTGGGTCACTAGAGGTAGGATATGTTCGAGAGGGGAGACACTGGCATAATTAAAACCCACTAGGAAGACAGAAAGATAGCAGGTTTGAATTCAGTCCAGCAACTTAACGAGACCCTGTTTCAAAACAGAAAATAAAAAGGCCGTGGGTGTAGCTCAGTGGTAGAATGCCCCTGGGTTCAATAAGAAAAGGAGTGGGAGACGAGCAGCAAGGACAGCATATGCCATGACTTTTTCAATGGAAATATAGGGAAGGGTGGAACCAATTTCCTGTTTCAGAGAAAACTTCAATTGGAGCAAGAAACATATTGACTATTGCAAAAACAAGTGCTGGGAAGAATCAGTGTTATTAGCTTCAAGAGTTAGAAAGTGAATCTTTTCACCAAGCATACTAATAAATATAGGAAAGGAAGCTGGGTTTTGGTGGGGAATATGAGACAAAGAATTAAGTTTTTGCCATATTACACATCATGTATGGATAGAACATCGAAATGCATGAGATAATTTTAATTATTGCAAGAATTTTTGTCTAAGATTTTACTTCTTTTTTTAAAAAAAACCATTTAGATATTCTTCAAGTCTTAAGTCAATTAACGCATCTGAGCACTAACTCTGTACCATATATCGTATATTTGTCACATAAAATCTCACTTAAATTCTAAGGACTTCCTGGAGAATCTTACTATCCCACTTTATGGATGCGATAAATGAGACTTAGCAAGATTAAATGACCAAGGTCGTATGACTTACTAAATCATTGTACTAGAATTTAACCTAATGTCTTCAACTCTTAAGTCCTGGGATTTTTACTAAAATGACTTTCCTTTATTACTCATTGCATGCTCCAATTATTTCATACCATCCCATATAATCACATCTTTATTGAGCTTAACAAGTAACTTCCCCTAGCTACACCTACCTTTTGAATACACTTTTTTCTTCTTTGAAAAGTAATACAGGTCAAGGTAGATATTTGGAAAATAAAAAAGCAAAAGCCAAGATAATAAAAATCATTCTTAATTGTTCCACCATTTAGAAATATCTCCTGATAAATAACTTTTAGGTAACAATTTAATTTTGATCATTTTTATTTTTCTCTGCTGATGGTTTTGCTGATGTACAGTGATATTTCTAAAATGAATCACAAGGAATTAGAAACAGGAGATGAAAGAAAAAAATGGTGCACCAGCTAGAGTATTAGCTTTCAAACCCATAAAGAAGAAACTTGTGTGGGGCGAAGGTGGGGAGAGGGTAATTTTTAGAACCTCTTTTTGCCCAAGGAGCACTAGGAACTTAATAAATCTTAGTTCATCTGTCATCTCTATGGCCTGCTAATGACAAGATTAAATTGAAGCTACACTTTCCTGAGTGCTTATCATTTGCCAGGCGCAGTACTAAGAGCTTTACCCACATTATCTCATTTTATCCCTGCAGCATATTTCCAACTTAGAGAAGGAGAAACTTAGGCTTAAAGAGGTTTTAAAAACTTGCCCAAGTTCCACATCCAGTAAGTGGGGAAGTGAGGATTCAAAAGCAAATTTGTCTGGCTACGAAGGCGGCATGATTACTCTGCGTTATGTCCCCTCCTCCTTGTAAAGAAAATCAGGTGTGGAAAAGTATATAATCCAGGAAAGTGAGTCAGAGCAGAGCCGAAGGGGATCCTGGAGTATCTGGTATATAACACTTCCTCATGATTTCTAGCCTTAGATTCTCCTTCGTTGTTGTTTTTGTTTGTTTGTTTCTATTTGCAGGAGTGGGTTGACATCTGGCTTCTGAAATACAGTCTTAACACTTGAGCCACTAGATGGTTTTTATTTGATTCAATTAGAAAAATATAGTTTGATAAGGAATGCACATGAGATTACTGTGCATCTGACACATAGTAGGCCCCTGTTTTGCTGAATGAACGCTTTCCAAACTGTAGATCATTTCTTTGGAGTAAGTTTATAACAAATTGAGCCTCAGAACCCCACTGAAGTTTAGCAGTTGTCCATTCAGAATGACTAAATTTCAACAAATATCAGCAGGCCAAAATTACTATTACCTGAAACATTTCTTAAAGTCATACTACTGTTCTTGGAAAGCAAATTGATTGTTAAAAAATATTTAATTGCAAACAATCACACTTTGGCTCAAATTTAAAATAAATAAGTGTACTCTTCTATTTTTGTCAAAAAATGTTTAGAAAATATTTTCTTTGACTTTTAGTTTTAGGCCATTGGATGGAACTACTGAAGATGACTTTAAGTGAGGAAAAGTTCAGGAACATTTTCTCACTAGTCCTCTGTGTTGGGAATATTTTGTGTGTCTGTGAAAGCTTGATGTAGGTTATTGATTTTACACGAAGACCTATGTTAGTCTAGTCACTTGCAGACATTTTTATACATAATTATTGGGTAATAGTCTGTGTTTCTTCTAATTATAAATGTTTCAAAGCTGGGATCCTCAAATAAAGAGATATTTATCTCTTTGGAATCTTAACCACACTACCATTAAAATGAAATTCAACAGATAAAACATTAATGCAAGTATGTTTGAAGGATCATCTACTTACTGGTTAGGTCCATATCTATCATTCTCCAGTTTCCTCAAAGTCAATTTATAGCTGAGTCAATGATTTATCTAGCAAAACAGAAACAAAATATTCATCTAATTGTGGGTCTATTATTATTAATTTTTTAATAATTAATTTCTTATAATTAATTTCTTAATGACATTGATGAGAGTTTATGCTGCCTGGTCTTTTTAAAAGTGGCTTGCTACTTTGAGATTATTAAACATTATTTTAATACTAGACATCACTATAACACTATAGGAAGAAGACAGAATGATAGGATGTTAGAACAAGAAATAGCTGTATAGGTCCCTTCTCACCCTTTCTTTTAGGATAGGGATACTGAAGATTAGCAAAGACCATTGCCATACAGTTAGTGAAGAGTTGGACCTGTAACCCAGGGTTCCTGATTCCCAGGCCACCGGTCTCCAAAATACCAACTCACTGAATTCAAAGACCCTAGTTCAGTTTTGATTTTGCAGGTAGAGTGGGTAATTTGCTTGGCAGTTTGGGGGACTAGCCTATGTTTATTTATTTACTTTTTTCTAGACAGGGTGAAGTAGGAATTAAGTAGATGAAGGCCTAAGGGAGGAGCAAAAGCTTTTGTTAACCGAAAATTCTGTCTCACAGTGACAAGTACTGTGCATGGGGACTTGTTTGAGATGGCTTTTGGAGAAGGTGAACCATCTCCTTCTCAGAAGGGAGGGTCTAGAACAGCTGACACCAATGCTAATCTTATGAAAGATATTGCCTCTAAGACTTAGGCAAATCCATGAGTTTCCTTGACATTTCTGTCAAGTAAAATGGATTATTAAAAATATTGATATCTCAGTTGCCGTTACGGTGTTTTATGTTGGCAGTAGATGAAAAAACTAATAATGAATCTCCCCACTAATTTTCCATTGCTCTTTCTGCGTGAGTCAGCTTTAATTATTCATCCTGCTGGATAATGAAAAGATTTGAAGCTTTAGTCATTTGTGCAACTCTAGCAACTCTACAAAGGAGAAAGCAAAGTTTTTGAACTGAGATTTTATTCTGTGTCTAATTGTACAAGGTTATAATACACACACACACACACACACACACACTCACACACACACACAAATACACCGTGGAATGGTACTAGGGAAATGGCTATTTATGTCAGTTTTTAAAAATTCACCTTTGCAGCTGGGCGTGGTGGTGCACACTTGAAATCCCAGTACTTGGGAGGCTGAGACAGGAGGATCGTAGGTTCGCAGCCAGCCTCAGCTACTTAGTGAGGCCCTCCGCAACTTAGTGAGACCATGTTTCAAAATAAAGAATAAAAAATAGGGCTGGGGGTGTAGCTCAGAGGTGAAATGCGGGTTTAATCCTCAGTACCAAAAAAAAAATCGCCTTTGCTCTTCGAATGGTCACTATCACAACAAGTTAAAGATGGTTGAGTAAATTTGGCAATATTACCAAGACCACATTAGTTCTTTATCAATATATATCTACTTCATCAAACTGATCCCAGCATTTGCCTTTCAGCTTTGGCAAAAGTAGTTTTAGCCAGCTTAGTGGCACTTTTCAGTCTGATTGTTAGAGAAGGGTCTTTTACAACGACCAAATCCAGTTGACCAGATGGAGCCTCATTCCTACCTGTTCACACTTTTTTGTTGCCTTTTCGTGTCTGAACGAGTTACACAGAGTCATGAAGTACCAAGAGGACTCAGCTTTCACTGCAAGATGTTTGCGTTTCTGCTTTTTGAAGCACCAGGAAAGAAATGTACCATTGTCTCTTTTGTGTGTCTATAAACTGAAATTACAGATCTGTACCATAATAAATTGTTATAGCTGGAAGATACCTTGGACAAAATTCAGCACAGTCCCCCCCATCCCATGGGGCAAAGGGATGTGTACCACTAGTGTGTACAAGATAAATTTAAGAAGCATATGGATAATGACTGACACAATGGGAAAATTAGCTTCTTTTTAGGTTTTTTTTTGAGATTTCTAATTATATCAAGAAGAAAGTCTCAGTTTGGTGCTAACAAAGAACTCTCTAACACTTTTATCTTCCTTTTTAAGAAATAGGAGACAAGCCTCAGGCTCAGAGTCTTCAGCAGACAACTATGTAGAGCTAGAATTTAATAATACTGTATGGTTTTCATTAAATTAAAAATTTTCAGATTACCGTCTTTGTGGATGACACTTTTTTAGTAGCAGAGATACAAAGTGTGTTCTTTTAAAAATACACTTATTTAAGTTAAAAATTAAAAATGAATTGGTTTAAAACAAATATTAAGTAAAAATTTGTGCAGCTAATGCAACAGTGTCAATACTACATACTGCCTGTTAGTCGCTGATATGGTGATGTTCCTGAGGCTCCTGGGGGAGGAACTATAACCTGGGGAGCCCAAAACCAACTCCTCACTGGACTGATGGGAAATGGGAGTCCAGAGAGGCCAGGAAATTATAAAGTCAGAACTGCTACCCACAGCCACCTACCAAATGGACGTCACCCCCTTTACTTGGCAGTTTGAATCATTTTCTTCAAAATGGCTTTTTCTTGTCACGTCCTGAACAATATACACTATTGAACTTGAAAAATAATAAAACTTTATTTCTTCATCACCACATTATAACAGGACAACTTGACGAGGATATTGAAGAAGAACTGTAAATACTAGAAAAACTAAACCAGATATGTGGGATGTGAGTTAGTGAGAAAAGGAAAAAGATTTCCTTGATGTAAAATGTAACTTCAGATTCAAAGCTAAACTACAATGTTGTTGTTTTCTTCCTTCTTTTGAGGTTGGTTTATGTAAATAAATAAAAAATGTGTTTCCAATTCTTTGAAACATGGCTAGACTAACTTCAAAACCATTATTGGTTTTTAACATGGACAGACTTTCATTGAAATATAAAACAGAAATGCTCCTAGAAAGTTTTACTTATTTATTTTTTTAATATTCATTTATTGGTGCATTGTAATTATACATTTTGATACACATCAGGGTAGCAGCATCATACATGCACACATTGCTCATTTAGCCCTCCCTCAAATCCCGCCCTGTTCCCTCCCCCTTCCCTCCTGTTCGTGCTCCGCATAGTGATTGAATCTTATAAGTTTGTGTATATACATCATGTGCTATAGCGTGTTTCCCTCCACCCCCCTCCCAACTCCCTCAGTTAGGTCACCTTCTTTGTTCATCTAAAGTTTTCTTCTTCTTTGTAGGGAGTCCCTTCTAAGTCCCATTCTATGTAGCTTCCACAGATTAGGGAGGACATCTGACTTTTCACTCTTAGTGACTTACTAATTTCACTTAGCATAATGTTCTCTAGTTCTCTCCATTTCCCTGCAAATGATGCAATTTTTTTTTTTTGAGGTACCAGGGATTGAACCCAGGGGCGTTCTACCTCCAAGCTACACCCTCGGCCCTATTTTTTATACTTTATTTTGAAACTGGGTCACATGAGGTTGCAGAGGGCCTCACTAAGTAGTTGAGGCTGGCCGCGAACCCGGATCCTCCGGTCTCAGCCTCCCAAGTACTGGGATTACAAGTGTGCGCCACCACGCCCAGCTCAAATGATATAATTTTGTTCTTCTTTGTGGCTGCGTAAAATTCCATTGTGTACATATCCCACAGTTTTGTGATCCATTCATCTGTTGATGGACACCTTGGCTGGTTCCAAAGTTTGGCAATTGTGAATTGTGCAGCTATAAACATAGATACACATGCATTAGTCTGGTAATTGGGTTTTAGTTATTTGGGGTAGATGCCTAGAAGTGGTATTGCTGGGTCATACGGTAGGTTTATTCCCATTCTTCTGAGGATCCTCCACACTGTTTTCCAAAGCGGTTGCACTAATTTGCAATTCCACCAACAGTGTATTAGAGTTCCTACTTCTCCACATCCTCGCCAGCATTTGTTGTTGTTTGTGTTTTTAATGATTCCCATTCTAATTGGGGTTAGGTGAAATCTCAGGGTAGTTTTGATTTGTATCTCATCTCTCTGATTGTTAATGATGTTGAACATTTTTTCATACATTTATGGGCCATTTGTATTTCTTCTTCTGTGAAGTGTCTCTTTAGTTCACTTGCCCATTTTTTGATTGGGTTATTTGTTTTTTTAGTGATGATTTTTTTAAGTTCTCTGTATATTCTAGATATGAGTCCTGCATCAGAGGAGTAGCTGGCAAAAATCTTCTCCCATTCTGTTGGCTCTCTGTTGAGGTTCTTGATTGTTTCCTTTGCTGCACAAAAGCTCTTCAGTTTAATGCAATCCCACATATTGATCCTCATTTTAGTTTCCTGTGCCTTTGGGGTCTTATTGAGGAAGTCTTTACCTGTGCCTATGTGTTGAAGGGTTGGGCCTATGCCCCCTCTTCGAATAGCTGCAAGGTCTCTGGTCTGATTTCTAGGTCTTTGATCCATCTTGAATTGACTCTTGTATAAGGTGAGAAAGTGGGGTTTATTTCTATTTTTCTGCATATGGTTAGCCAGTTTTGCCAGCACCATTTGTTGAAGAGGCTATCCTTTTTCCAGTGGGTGCTTTTAGCACCTTTGTCAAAAATTAATTGGCCGTAGGTGTGTGGGTTTGTTTCAGAGTCTTCTATTCTGCTCCATAGGTCTATGTGTCTGCTTTTGTGCCAATACCATGCTGTTTTTATTACTATGGCTTTGTAGTATAGTTTGAAGTCAGGTATTGTGATACCTCCTGCATGGTTCTTGTTGCTGAGAACTACTTTGGCTATTCTGGGTTTGTTGTTGTTACAAATGAATTTAAAGACAGATTTTTCTATGTCAGTGAAGAATCACTTTGGTAATTTAATGGGTATTGCATTGAATCTGTAGAGCACTTTTGGAAGAATGGCCATTTTAATGATATTTATTCTGCCTACCCAAGAGCATGGGATATCTTTCCATCTTCTAAGATCCTCTTCAATTTCTTTTTTCAATGTTTTATAGTTTTCCTTGTAGAGGTCTTTTACCTCCTTGGTTAGGTTTATTCCCAAGTATTTTATTGTTTTGGGGGATATCGTGAGTGGAAATGTCTTCTGGATTTCTTTTTCAGTGGATT
>PVJS01059739.1:0-11434 GCA_004027185.1 Glis glis
GAGAGAGAGAGAGAGAGACAGGGAGGGAGAGAGAGAGAGAGACAGGGAGGGAGAGAGAGAGAGAGAGAGAGAGAGAGAGAGCTGAGGCTGGCCACAAACCCGGATCCTCCGGTCTCTGCCTCCCAAAGTACTGGGATTACAAGTGTTCACCACCATGCCTGGCTTATTCTTTAGTTTTGAAACAGGGTCTCACTAAGTTGCGGAGGGCCTCACTTAGTAGCTGAGGCTGGCAGCAAACCTGCGATCCTCCTGTCTCAGCCTCCCAAGTACTGGGATCACAAGCGTGCGCCACCACGCCTGGCTTCTTTCAGTCTCTTTTGAAGATAATCCAAACCTCCGTTAATGTAAAAATTCATCAAAGGGCCGGGTAATCCCAGTACTTGGGAGGCGGAGACTGGAGGATCCGTGATCGCGGCCAGCCTCAGCTATTTAGTGAGGCCCTCCACAACTTCGTGAGACCGAGTTTCAAAATAAAGTATAAAAAATAGGGCCGGGGGTGTAGCTCGAAGGTAAAACGCCCCTGGGTTCAATCCCCAGTACTGAAAAAAAAAAAAAAAAAAATTCATCAAAGACTGACAAAATAGAAGTACTTATTGATCTAGAAAGATCTTTTTTATGGAAACATAATGAAAGAATACATATTTAGTGTAAACACAAAGCAATTTCATTTCCCAGACTTACCCTTCCCCAAGAGAAAAACTGCTATGGGAACTGTTGAAGCCAGGTGATGGGGAATTATTGACATATGTAATCTCAGGCCATGGAGAACACTAAAAACAAAGGATAACTTAGATAATGAAAAAGCACAAAGATTCTAGCATTTCACTAAATACTGTCACTTGAATAGCATATCTTTTTTTTTTGGTACTGGGGATTGAACCCAGGGGCATTCTACTTGTAAGTTACATATCCAGCCCTATATTATTTTTTAATTTTGAAACAGGGTCTCACTAAGATGCTGAAAGTCTTGCAAAGTTGCTGAGGCTGACTTCGAACCTGTGATCCTCCTATCTCAGCCCCCCAAGTACTGGGATTACAAGTGCGTGCCACCGGTGGAGTGAACAGCACATCCTGATTAGGAAATATTAATTCTTCAAAGGTCTCCATAAGCAAAAGAGAATATGCTCAGAAGTAAATTTAGACAGGCTGAAAGTGATATATTTTTCTATAAAAGGTGAAAATTAAAGGATCAGGGGTGTAGCTCAGTGGTAGAATGCTTGTCTACTATGTGCAAGACCCTGTATTTAATTCTCAACACCACCAAAAAAAAAAAGGGAGTGAGAGAGAGAAAATTATGGACTGAAATTGTCACCAAAGAAGTCCTTTTACCTCTGTGAGTATGGTTGTCTCATAGGAAGGTTGATATTTCTCCTTTTCATGAGGTGTCCGTTTCTCCATTTTTTCTCTATCTGTTTTTTGCTTTCTGTCTGCACCTTTGGGCTTAAAAGAGAAATGTTTTGTTTTAACCTCAAATACTCACCTTTGACCCAAGAATATTACTTATATTTTTGGAAATGGGGATTGATCCCAGGGCTTCATGCATGCTAGGCAAGCATTCTACCACTGAACTACATCCTTAACCCTTTTCATTTTTTTACTTTGAAACAGAGTCTCGCTAAGTTGCTTGGGCTGGCCTTGAAATTGTGATCCTCCTGCCTCAGACTCCCAAGCAGCTGGGATTATAGGCGTACACCACCATGCCTGGCTAACAATAGTAATTTTAAAAAGTCAAATGTTCACATATGAAACAAACATGTATGTACAATGACATAAATACAAGACACATCAATCATCCCATCTAGTCTAAAAACAGGAAATTAATTAATTAATTAATTTATTTATTTTTGCAATGGCCTGGCCGAGAACCTGCAATCCTCCTGTCTCTGCCTCTCAAGTAATGGGATTACAAGCGTGCGCCACCACACGTGGCTTAAAAACAGGAAATTTAAATGTTTGATAGAGTTGGAAAAGAATAAGACGGATGGAAAAATCTCTAAAGCACATAATTAAGTGAAAAAAAATCAAGTCTCAAAACAATTCATACAGTATAATTCCACTCATGTTTCAAAGAAAGGAAAATATGTTGAAATCTATGCATGCATGTATATAAAAGCATAGTAGAGGACCAGAAGCATACATACCATGTTAGACAGTGCTATCTCTGGGGAGAGGTTGGGGACTCAGGGTAAGAGTCGTTGGGGGGAATTTCAGTATTGTGATCTGAATACTTTTATATTATTAAATCTCTGGCAGTGAGAACATATTTACCCATGTGATAAAAATAAAGACCAAAGAAAGTAAAGGAGATCAAGTATGAATGTAACCAAAACAGTCAACTCTCCATAATTTTTGTGAGCTTTAAAAGAGTAAGCAGAGTGTGATGGCACACACCTGTAATCCCAGTACTTGAGAGGCAGAGACAGGAAGATTGAAGGTTCTTGGCCAGCCTCAGCAACTTAGTGAGCCCCTCTACAACTTAGTGAGACCCTGTTTCCAAATAAAAGATGAAATCGATGTGGTGGTGTAGCTCAGAGGTAGAACGTCCCCTGGGTTCACTCCCCAGTACCTCAAAAACAAACAAACAAAAAGAGCTTGTAAACTCAAAAGGTCAAAGGCTTTAAGAGGTGTGTGTGTGTGTGTGTGTGTGTGTGTGTGTTTTACTGGGGATTGAATCCAGGGGCATTCTACCTCTGAGCTATACCACCAGACCTATTTCATTTTTTTTTTTATTTGGAAACAGGGTCTCACTAAGTTATAGAGGGCCTCACTAAGTTGCTGAGACTGGCCGTGAACCTGTGATTTTTTTCTCAGCCTCTGTAGTACTGGGATTACAGATGTGTGCCACCATGTCCAGTTTTAAGAGTTTTTTGGGTTTGTTTTTTTTTGCCTGTAGCCCCTTTTTAAGATTCCATTATCCCATGCCCATCCCCATATAAATTAATTTCAATGACTCTAGTTTAGACTGTGTTTGTGCAGTTTTTGCAAAAAGTCAAATTGACTTTCTAACTTGATAACTAAGGTTAAAATAAAAAGACAAGGAAAAGGGGTCGAAAGGCAAGCACACTGCCCAGGAATACCTTGAAGACTTTGATCTGGCAGCTGGCCGAGTGTAAGTGCTCAGTGTACTCCCCATTCTCATTCTCCTTGAAGGTATCAATTTGTACTCGGAATGGCACCCCCTTTTCTCCACCATGCTTTCTCATAGTAAATTCTGTACTAATACAGTGTACCTGAAAAAAATAACATTAAGGCTTCAGTACTGCTAGCTAGCCAAAACCATCAACAATATCCCTTAAGCAACTACTAAAAGCAAAACCTTGAATAGGCATTTATGAACATCTGTAAAAAAAAACACTTCTGCTCCTTTTATGATTTCAAAGAAGTTATGGTCTAATGGAGGAAATGAGAAAAATTTAAATGGTTTAGCTGGGCATGGTGGTGCACGCTTGTAATCCCAGTACTTGGGAGGCTGAGACAGGAGGATCCGGGTTCGCGGCCAGCCTCAGCTACTTAGTGAGGCTCTCCGCAACTTAGTGAGACCCTGTTTCAAATATAAAGAATAAAAAATAGGGCTGAGGGTGTAGCTCGGAGGTAGAATGCCCCTGGGTTCAATCCCCAGTACCGCAAAAAAAAAAAAAAAAAAAGAATAAAAGTAGGGCTGGAGGTATAGCCTGGAGGTAGAATGCCCCTGGGTTTAATCCCCAGTACCGCAAAAAAAATTTTTTAACAATTTTCAAATGTAAATAAAGTCAATGTATAGATCTAGAGCTATCAAAAGCTACTATGTGCAACTAAATTTATTAACTGCTTCAGAGACTATAGAGTTAACATAAAAGAGAAATGATTTCTGTTAGTAAAGCTTTGTATTTAAGGTAGATTTTAGAAAGAGGAGGCACAGTCTGTGCTGGGAAAATAGCAAATATGAAAGCTCACAGAAAAAGGTGGGAAAGATTTGCTTGGCTACTGCAAAAAGTCTAAAACTGGGGAATTGTAATAGTGGAACCTTGTCTGACTGACCACTTTCTAGCTTGGGTAAGTTACTTCATCTCTCTAAGCCTCACAGACTATTCCTACTCCATAGAATTACTGTTGAACGTCTTAAAATCATGTATATAAAGTATTTACTTAATACAGTGACTAATTCAATGTTAAATACTCAACAAACTACTAGCTATAATTATAAATAATGATTTTTGAGAAATCTACCCAAAGGATGTAATCAGATACACAAATTAAATTTTAAATATACAGATGTTCAAAATAACTGGGTAACAGTGAAAAGCTAGGACAATTTAGATGCTAAATAATTGTTAGGTAAGTTATGGTACAACCAAAGAATGATATATAATACAAATTATATTATATTATATTATTATATTATATTATATTATATTCCTGCTATTAGCAGGAATTTGGGAAGATACAAGTAAATAAATTGGTGTAATTAGAAGAGCAATTCAAGCCGGGCGTGGTGGCACACGCTTGTAATCCCAGTACTTGGGAGGTGGAGACCAGAGGATCCGGGTTCACGGCCAGCCTCAGCTAATTAGTGAGGCCCTCCGCAACTTTGTGAGACCCGGTTTCAAAATAAAGTATAAAAAATAGGGCCGGGGGTGTAGCTTGGAGGTAAAACGCCCCTGGGTTCAATCCCTGGTACCGCAAAAAAAAGAAGAGCAATTCAAAAACTCCCCAATACTCAGGCACATATTGAGGAGTCTGCACTTGACAGGGTAGAATCCTGAAAACATTTCAAATTTAGGCTGGGGTGTAACTCAGTGGTAGCATGCATGCTTAGCATGCGTAAGATCCTAGGTTCAATTACCAGCATCAGAAAAAATTTGAAAAGATTTCGAATTTAATACATCTTATTCATTAAGAAACAAACTGGTAGTAAGAGGTGCTCTTCATAACTGGCACTCTATCTGCAATGCCTTACCTGAATAAACACAGATGTCCTCTTTGCAGGGTCCCACAGGAACTCCACTGTATTTAGTTGGGTTGGATTAGCCCTAGGATCGATTATACCCACAGACATTGGGATATCTGAGAAAGAAAATGGTAATCACTGAACAATTCTGCATGCTTCTTGGTTTCTTTTTTGAGATGGGGTCTTGCTGTGCTGCCCTGGCTGGGCTCAAATGATCCTCCTGCCTTACCTCCCCAGTATAGCTACTTGAGTGTATAACTGCTTGGGTATAAAACACCCAAGTAGTTGTACAGTCATGTGCCTCTACACCCAGGGCTACTCAGTGTTAGTAAGAAAGCACTGATTCTGCCAGGTGTGGTGGTGCACACCTATGATCAGTACTTGGGAGGCGGAGACAGGAAAATCGCAGGTTCATGGCCAGTCTCAGCAATTTAGTGAGGCTCTCTGCAATTTAGTGAGACCCTGTTCCAAAATAAAAAAATAAAATAGGGCTGGGGTAGCTGAGCGTAATGGCACACGCTTGTAATCCCAGTACTTGGGAGGCTGAGACAGGGGGATTGCAGGTTCGCGGTCAGCTTCAGCAATTTAGTGAGGCCCTCTGCAACTTAGTGAAACCCTGTTTCCGAATAAAATAGGTCTGGGGGTATAGCTCGGAAGTAGAATGCCCTGGGTTCCATCCCCAGTACCACCAAAAAATAAAATAGGGCTGGGGTGTAGCTCAGAGGTAGAACCCCCCTGGGTTCAATCCCCAGAACTACCACCAAAAAAGAAAAAACAAAACAAAAAAGAGCACTGATTCTTATATACTCACTTCTAGTCATTAAGATTTTGGGGTATCATCCTAAATGTCTTTTTTTGCCAATGAAAAGTTTGATTAATGTTAAAATTGAGTAAGTATTCTTCTGAGTACTTTTTTCCCACTTTAAAAAGTTTTTAAAAAGCTGGGCATGGTGGCGCACGCTTGTAATCCCAGTACTTGGGAGGCAGAGACTGGAGGATCCAGGTTCGCGGCCAGCCTCAGCTACTTAGTGAGGCCCTCCGCAACTTTGTGAGACCCGGTTTGAAAATAAAGTATAAAAAATAGGGCCGGAGGTGTAGCCCGGAGGTAGAACGCCCCTGGGTTCTATCCCCAGTACCGCAAAAAAAAAAAAAAAAAGTTTTTAAAATAAGGGAATTTAAATGCAGTTTCCTTTTAATTTGCCAAAATTCTTAAAGACAGTCTACATACTAGCTTTACTATAATTAAAATTATAATTTACAATGTGTTTCGCGCATAGCTTAAGGTTAATGTTATTACTAGAAGCACACTAGTGGATTATTATAGAAGATGAAGCACAGTGTCTATACAAAGGCAGAAAGCATTATACCACAGACAGAAGTGGGAAAAACTAAAGACAATGATTGATGCTGACTTGCCAAGGCATCAAATAATTCCTGTAACACAGTGACAAATCTTATATTCAAGAGGCAAGCAAAACTTGATGGATAACGGTAGAACTTTGCTATATATTCTACATAGCAGATACTCAAATATCATTCCCTGGCTTTTCCTATTGACATTCAAACGGGAGAGATAAGGCTAGGTGATATTTATTATCATAACTATGCTATAACTATACCACTGTTTTTTTTTTTTTTGCGGTACTGGGAATTGAACCCAGGGGCATTCTACCTCTGAGCTACACCCCCAGCCCTAGTTTTTATTCTTTATTTTGAAACAGGGTCTTGCTAAGTTGCGGAGAGCCTCACTAAGTTTCTGAGGCTGGTCACAAACCCAGATCCTCCTGTCTCAGCCTCCCAAGTACTAGGATTACAAGTGTGTGCCACCACACCCGGCTTTATACCACTGTTTTGACATCAATGATTGAAACAAGAAAGGGTCAAGTAGGTCCCATTCCACAATATTAGTTGTTTTGGATTTATCCTAAGGTCAATTTATCATACAAATCTCAGAATATCTGTATGAGAATAGTGTTTACTCAGGTAAAATTAGGAGTTCTTAAATTTGTTTACAACTATGTTTACCAACAGGAAATATTAACCAATTGGAGAGCAAAGATATAGACGCTGAGATTAAAAGTACATTCAGAAAAAGAGACTGCATATGTATTTGTGAAGATCCTCTTTTTTTTTTTTTTTTGCGGTACCAGGGATTGAACCCAGGGGCATTTTACCTCCGAGCTACACCCCCGGCCCTATTTTTTTTTTTTTGTGGTACCGGGGATTGAACCCAGGGGCATTCTACCTCCACGCTACACCCCCGGCCCTATTTTTTATACTTTATTTTGAAACCGGGTCTCACAAAGTTGCCCAGGGCCTCACTAAGTAGAGAGAGAGAGACAGACAGAGAGAGCTGAGGCTGGCCCCAAACCCTGATCCTCCGGTCTCCGCCTCTCAAAGTACTGGGATTACAAGCGTGCGCCACCACGCCCAGCCCCCCCGGCCCTATTTTTTATGCTTTATTTTTGAAACCAGGTCTCACAAAGTTGCGGAGGGCCTCACTAGGTAGAGAGAGAGAGAGACAGGAAGAGAGACAGAGAGAGAGAGAGAGCTGAGGCTGGCCGTGAACCCGGATCCTCCGGTCTCCGCCTCCCAAAGTACTGGGATTACAAGTGTGTGCCACCACGCCTGGCTCCAGCCCTATTTTTTATACTTTATTTTGAAACCGGGTTTCACGAAGTTGCAGAGGGCCTCACTAAGTAGCTGAGACTGGCCGCGAACCTGGATCCTCCGGTCTTCGCCTCCCAAGTACTGGGATTACAAGCGTGCCACCACGCCCGGCTAAGATCCTTCTTTTATACCCTATTATTTAGGAAAAGCAAATTTTACTCTGTGTAGCAAGTAGTAGAAAAAAACCTAAATTGCAAACCAAGATATATGGATTCTAATCCCAGAAATCCTGTTTTTGGTAAAAAACATACAACTAATCTGGCCCTAAATTTTTGTAGTTGTGGTGGTAGTGGTACTGGGGATTGAATCCAGAGGTATTCTATCTCCAAACTACACTCCCAGCCCAATCCCAATACAAGAAATAAAGAAAGAGAAAGAAAGGAAGGAAGGATGTCAGTCAGTCAGTCAGTCAGTCAGTCAGTCAAGTGTGGTGGTGCACATCTGTAATCTCAGTACTTGGGAGGCTGACAGGAGGATCACAGGTTCGAGTCTAGTTTGCATGGTAACTTAGTGAGACCCTGTTTCAAAATAAAAATAAAACAGGGCTGAGGATGTAGTTCAGTGGTAGAACCCCCTGGGCTGGGGATGTCGCTCAGTGGTATAGCGTTTACCTAGCTTACACAAGGCCCTGGGTTTGAGTCCTAGTACCACATACACAAGTAATAAGTACTGGCAAGGATATGGAAAAATTGGAACCTTTGAGTACTACTATGGGAATGTAAAATGTGCAGCCACAGTGGAAAATATAGTTGTTCTTCATAAAAATTAAAATTAGAATTTTAATTAATTCTATGATCCAGCAGTCCCACTTCTTGGTATATACCCAAAAGAAATGAAAGCAGAAACTCAAACAGGTATTTGCATATCCATGTTCAGAGCAGTATTACAATAGCCAAGAGGTGTAAATGACTCAAGTGTCTATCAACAGATGAACAGACAAATAAAGGATAATATATGCATACAATGGAATATTACTTAGCCTTAAGAAGGAAAGAAATGCTGACATATGCCACAACATGGGTGAACCCTGAAGGCATTATTCTAAGCAAAAGAAGTCAGTCACAAAAGGACCAATACTGTATGACTTCATTTACATGAGGTACCTTGAGTAGTTCATTCATAGAGACAGAAAGCAAAACAGTGGACACTAGGGGCTGGGGAGGAGGGGAATGAAGAGTCATTATTTAATGAATATGGAGTTTTAGTTTTACAAGATGACAAAAGTTCTGAAGATGGATTATGGTGATTATTATGCAACAAAGTGAATGTACTTAATACTGAACTGTACAGTTACAAATGAAAAATAATAAATTTTATTATATATTATAACAAATATTTTTTGTTGGATGCAATTGCTGTGGAACTGAAGTGTTTATACTTCCAACTTCAATTTTGATATCCTCATACATGTAATTGTTTATGCTTAGTAAATAACTACTTCGAGGTTCATGTTAATTGAACCTTTGAAGCCTATGAATCAAAATAAATGTCAAGAAGACCAACTCTCAGTCCATAGTTAAAGGTATTTTCCTGTGCAATAAATTCTCTTCACTCACCTATGTCAAGAATTCTATCTCCAGGTCGGTTCCACCGCCAGCCCTCCAGCTGCTGATGTTCAGTGTATTGTAGCCTTCTGTCATGGAATACTACACGGAATATACTCTAAAAGGAACAAAATCAATTAACAAGGTATCTTGAAAATCATGCTGAAAAAGGAAAATAATGGAGTCGCTGCCAGTTAGTTTCTGGACACAATCTAAATTTTTCTTTAGATCTATTTCCCTCTAATACCTATACCATACCAAGTACTGTCAGGCTAAATTTTATAATTTCTCATATTCAATCTTTTTTTTTGTGGTACTGAGGATTGAACCCAGGGACATTCTACCTATATTTTATTCTTTATTTTGAAACAGGGTCTCACTCAGTTGCGGAGGGCCTCACAAAGTAGCTGAGGCTGGCCGTGAACCTGCCATCCTCCTGTCTCAACCTCCCAAGTACTGGGATTACAAGTATGCGCCATCACGCCCGGCATATACAATCTTTATAGTTAATTGATCTCATATTTGAAGTGTTAAAGGACTTCTATGTGAAGCAGTTCTATATGCTTCTATTATTTTACCATGTACCATCTGGCTCAGCTCTTTGGGTATATATGAAAAACTCATCAGGCCCCCTGCTTGCTAACCCATCATGCAGCCTGTAAGCACTGAGGATTGGTAGGGCCCATCTCCATCAACTTTCCCTTTGCTACTCTTACTTTGTGGAGGTGTCTATTAATACCTCCCACAACTTTTTACAGCTGCTGATAAAACTCCTCTGTGTGCTGTGAATTCTCAAAATCTTTCTGGTCAGTGCAGACAAAGAAAACTGTTATTCATCAGTAGTTTCTGTTTTCCTTGCTACAAGACTAAGTATCCAAGAGCCACTGAAGCTTATCTGAAGATCTCAAAGAGGTTATTTTATTCTACCCAAAAGAACTTCACTGAGTCAGGGGACTACCCTGGACATGGACTTGTAAGCCTTCTGCAGCTCTGAAAACTCATCTGAAGATGGGAGCTTACTCTGACTCCTATAAAGAAAATATCAGGTCATCAGTTCACCACTCTGCCAGCCAATCATGGCATATAAGAGATACCATTAAGCTCTTAATGGAAGCAAAAGAATATTAGACAGGAAACTATTCCAAAAAAGACTTAGTAAAAGCCTACTGTGTAGAAGAATGATTTACTCCTTTTCTCTTACCTTCACCAATTTGCCATTAATTTCTGGAAGTTCTCCAAGTTTCCTATTGTCTAGCATTCGGATTTCATAAGACTGTCCTAGAAAAAAAAGTAATTCCATACTGAACTCATCACAAATTAACTTACCTAGATTCAGGAAGGATAAAAGTCAATTGGCTGAATATAACTTTTTTTTTGTGGTACTAGGGATTGAACCCAGGGGCATTCTACCTCCGAGCTACATCCCCAGCCCTATTTTATTTTTATTTTGAAACAAGGTCTCACTAGGTTGATGAAAGTCTCACTATTTTTTTTTTTTTTTGCGGTACTGGGGGTTGAACCCAGGGGCATTCTACCTCCAAGCTACAACCCCACTCCTATTTTTTATTCTTTATTTTTGAAACAGGGTCTCACTAAGTTGCGGAGGGCCTCACTAAGTTGCTGAGGCTGGCCGCGAACTTGCAATCCTCCAGTCTCAGCCTCCCAAGGACTGGGATTACAAGCATGCGCCACCACGCCCAGCAAAGTCTCACTATTTGCTGAGGCTGTCCTAGAACCTGCAATCTTCCTGTCACAGCCTCCCAAGTACTGGGATTACAAGCCTGCGCTACCATGCCTATCTGAATATAACATTATTAGTATTAGTAACAACTATAAATCTTTACTAGATGCTAGGCACTGTGCTAAGTTCTTTCATATATTACTTCATAATTGATATAACTTCTAAAGCATTATCAATCCCATTTTTTACAGATAGGGAAATTGTCACTTAGAGTTTAAGCATCTTGTCCAAGCCACATAACTGGCAAATAGTAGTGCTGGATAGGGTGATCACTTCTTAAACAGTAACCAATGAAGATGTCTAGGGAACATGGGTTAGAAATAGGGAGTCGGGCCGGGCGTGGCGGCGCACGCTTGTAATCCCAGTACTTGGGAGGCGGAGACCGGAGGATCTGGGTTCGCGGCCAGCCTCGGGTGCGCATGCGCTCTCTCTCTCTCTCTCCCTGTCTCTCTCTCTCTCTCTCTCTCTCTCTCTCTCTTTCTCCCTGTCTCTCTCTCTCTCTCCTTCTCTACTTAGTGAGGCCCTCCGCAACTTTGTGAGACCCGGTTTCAA
>PVJS01059740.1:0-11434 GCA_004027185.1 Glis glis
AAAAAAAAAAAAAAAAAAAAAAAAAGCCAGATCATAAAAAGTTCTGTTGTATAAGTTGTTCTGTGTTGAACATCTAACAAAGCAAGATCGAACTTTTTATTTGTTTGTCCCCATGAAGCATGAAAGGATGGTTCGATTCAAAATAAGTACAGCTGGCAAATGGTTATAGTTTGCAAAACTAAATAGTCCACACAGTGTTTGTAGATTTGAGTAGTCCACTATTATTTAAGTGTGTTAATTTTATGTATCTAATTTTATCATACTAGGTGTTCATGCCTTTATATGTTATATGTCCTTCCTGGCACCTGTCCCAAAGGACTAAACAATTATTGATTAGTATGTCAGTTATATGGTATAGTCAAATTTAAAAATTTGTATAGTCACAGTTATATTGTATATCTGTGCTTTAGTAACAAACTCCAAAAGAGTGATTATGTATTTAGTAGATGTAATTTTTAAAAGTTATATCCAGGCAGCATTTCTTTTATGTGCTCCTAACAGAGAAATATTATATTTTCCCTTCTATATAACCTCTCATTTACTAATTGTGCTTATCTGAAAGGCAAATTCATTAATATAATCATATCCATTAGGTTCATTATACTGGGACTATCTTTAAAATTTAGAATTAATTTATATACATATATTACTTTGTATTTTACAATAAACTTTGGATACATAATCTGCTAATTCAATATTCTGAAAGATCCTGTGAAATCTGAGCTCTTGACCTCATTTAATTGCCCTTTGCACATGACAATGGGACCACGGACCTCAGGACTGAGAAAAGAGCATTTAACCTGGAATTCCTGCTTTATTGTCATCTCAAGCATGTCACAGTTATCATGTATTAAATCACGTATTAAAATAAATGAATTTTCACACTGCTGCTGCATACACTCGAAATGTTAAAAACTCTCCACAAAATATACTTGTTACCTGGCATGGTCAAATGACATTGTAAAGCTACAGTAAGAATGCTTGCAGCTCAGCCTCTGCCAGCAGAGGTTGCTCTTAGGTTAGCGATTACCTCCAGGTTATATTATATCAAGAATAATAAGCAACGGAATGGAACCTACATTATGATGCAATTATGCAGAAGTTAGATTTAAATTGAATAATAACTACTTCAGTGACTCTCATGTGTGTTAATCTCTGTATTATCAGAAATTATGCTCTTTACAAAGATATCTCTGTAGCAAAACAGAAAGTGTCATTCTTGAAATGAAGACTGTTCAAAGTTTGCCAGGAGAGGAGAATTGCTAATTTAGAATATCTGAAAAAGTTTAAAGTTCATCAGGAGGATTTATAAAATCATACACTTTTTCTCTCTTTTTCTTTTGGGGGTATTGTGGATTGAACTTAGGGACATTCTGCTTCTTAGCTATACCCCAACCCTGTTTTATTTTTCATTTTGAAACAGGGTTTTGCTAAGTTGTTGAGGTTGGCCTCAAACCTGCAATCCTCTTGTCTCAGCCTCCCAAGTATTAGGGTTATAGGTATGTACCATCACACCTGGCAACACTTATTCTCATCATAGCATTTCTTTGATTTGGTAAAAACAGTGCAAATCAGTGTACATGTTTGAACAAATGTAAAAACACAAGTAATTGCATCTATATGAGAATATATACATATATATATATAACTTTAAAACAAGCAGAATACTTAAATTGAAGCAGTGGCATAAAATAAACTATTTTTAAATTAGGTTGATGGATATGCAGGTTCATTTTATAAAGAATATTTATAGAATTTAAATTCCCTTGTGTTAATTCAGATGTGTAAAATTAATTAAACTAAATAACTTTATTAAATGGTACTTTAAAAATGATTTTATTTTAGAACTTTTAAAATGTCAGTGAACATTATGAGATGAAACTTTTGTCTTCATTATTAGAAAATCTTTGAAAAAAGAAAAATATTCTACAATAATATGATGTTCTACAAATATGCATTTGAAACCAAGAAGCATTTGAAGTTTTAAATCATTTTGTCTGTAGCATTAGATTATCTATAACAATAATCTGTACTGGAGATCAGCAAATTTTTTCTATAAAGGGCTAGATAGTAACTATTTTAAGTTTTGCAGACCATATGGTTTCTGTCATAATTACTTAATTCTGCCACTGTAGCACAAAAGCAGCCCTACATCATATGCAAAAATAAAAAAGTGTGGCTTTGTTCCAATAAAACTTTATTTACACAATTAAAGAGCCTGTTCTCGTCTGCAAAAAAACAAAACAAAAACAAACAAAAAAAGTTTATTTAAAAATCAGCTGGTGATGAACCTGATTTGTGTCACAGGTAGCAGTTTGCCAATCGCTGCTCTGTATCCTAAGATTGCAGACAAAGCTAAATGATTTTTTTAATCAACATATTTTTATTTCAAGACCAGTTGTTAGCCTGGCATGGTGGCACACGCTTGTAATCCCAGTACTTTGGGAGGCGGAGACCAGAGGATCCGGGTTCTTGGCCAGCCTCAGCTCTCTCTCTCTCTTTCTCTCTCTCTCTCTCTCTCTCTCTCTCTACCTAGTGAGGCCCTCCGCAACTTCGTGAGACCCAGTTTCAAAATAAAGTATAAAAAAATAGGGCCGGGGGTGTAGCGCGGAGGTAGAACGCCCCTGGGTTCCTGGGTTCAATCCCCGGTACCGCAAAAAAAAAAAAAAAGACCATTTGTTATTGTTTCATGATACCTGTTGGGCATATGACATTTATTTTCACTTTCATGTGTTACAGTTAGATTAACATATTTTCATTTTCCATTATCTATATTTTATATGTGATGCCATTGATTAACCATATAGATAGATAGATACATAATGTATATTTTTTTACTTTTTTCTCATTGCAGTGTTACTACACTTTTATAAAGAAAACTTGTAAATAAATTTAGTTTAATTTTAAGGTTTCACTCTGAGAAAATGTCATATATAGACCAGAATTAAAGATTAGAAATTATAGTTTTAATTTCCTTTTTTAATTTTTTAATTAATATTTTCCCCATGTATTTATTCAGGATTAATTTTACTTTTTAATTTAAAATTAATATTTTAAAATAATTATTATGTCTGGGGATGTAGCTCAGTGATACAGTATATGCCTAATATGTGCACAGCTTTGGATTCAACCTCCAGTACCACAAAATAATAATCATTATATTTTAAAATTTGTTTAGAAATATTATAAATATTTATAAAATTCATTTTATATTAGGTAGGTGGTAACAGAATTTCAGTGCTAAAATATTCTAGAAGAATTTGGATAATTAAGTTATTCTGAACTTCTTCAAAGAACAGTTCTACTTCTGTCTTTGCTATTTTATTATTTTAAAAATGTCCTATTATTGCATCTTTGTGGCTCTTAATAGGGATAAATTTTGATTAAACTATTCTTGACATTGCACAAATAATTGGAAGGCTTGGAAAAAGTTGATAGTATCAAGTATTAATTAAAACCCAAAGTCCTAATACTATCTAAGCAGCAGTCATAATAGTAATATTATAAATAATTGGAAGCAACCATAATATTTACCTTGATGACTGACTGCTTTGAGTACCTTGCAAATGGGAGAATTCTTAGAAAGGGTTGCTCATTGTTTTGTCAGCCAATCAAAAATGTTTTTAGATACAGGCAAGAAAGAGCAAATGATGCTGCTTGGCCACAGCTGAGAGGAGGGTGGGATGGTGGGCTGTGTGTGAGGGCAGGGGCAATGGCAGCTGTCTTTCCCCAGGGCAGACTGCTTACAATGCTGCTCAGCTGGGAAATTACCTGGGTCTCTTGCATGAAACTTACCTACTTTCAAAATCACCCTTCTGAATCTATACACAAATCCTGTTTGTTTGCTAGTAAGATCATGTAACTAGTACTTTATACAAATAGCTACTACGCTGCCATCTATGTAGGTATTACAGAATAAATAAAATGGAAATCTTCATGTATAGTTAAATACATTTAAATATTGAAATATGTGAAGCACTGATTGTATTCCAAAAGATGTTTCTTAAATTTAATATATTTAAGGACATGTTTTAGCAAATACTTTAGGACCAGCAAAATCAAAAGTTAAGAAATGTGACCTTCTTAAGCATTTGCTACTAAGCGCTCTATGAGAAAATATATCATGTAGGGATTTTGTATTTCTTATAAAGAGTAATTGGTTACATAGAACCTAATATATGTGAAAAAAGTACAGTTATTTTCTGCTACAAATAGCTCACAAAAAGTTGAAATTTAGGTTAACTTTATGTAAGTTTATTGTGGGTCTGAATAGTACAAATATAAACAAATTTCAAAAATAAATTTTAACTTCTTAAAAACTACGCTTTGGTAAGCTGAATGTTCAAACTCTATAAAGAGTTTATATAACTATTCCATAATTTTTTCATATGCTTAGTATGTAAAAAATATTTTCCTATGAGGGATTAATAATTTAATACTGACAAGAAAATGAATGTTTTCCATTAAGAAATATAATGATATCATTTATTCTCAGAGTGTCTTTAAACTTCTATTTCTTTAGTGGAGAAAACAATGTCTCAAATAATTTGAAAGAAAATTTAGAACAAGATTGGCTTTTCTGCCAAGGAATGCAAATAAAATATTTTAATTATAGCTCCCTGATATGCATTCAGGATATGTATATATTCAAGGATATGTAATTTTGATTCAAGAGGCAAAAATATGCATGTTAATACAAGATATTTGAATAACAAATCTTGATTTGAGACTATGCATACTTAAGTACATGTGGCTTGTGTCCATTGAAATGGAACACAACTTTTGGTCACATTCAAGTGTTAACAGGAATATACATAGCTTTTGGATCCTCTGGAATTATCAGTGTCTGTTTGTTATCCTTTTTCATGGAGACCTAGAGTAATATGGAGCAACTGTAGCCTAGAGCTAAACTTCCTGCAGAAATATAAAGATTTAATTCCATGATCTGGGGTTGAAGCCATGTCTGCAGATAGTGTTCAGTACTTAAAAGCCCATCTCAAAATAAAAGTGGGCTCTAAGATTTGTCTCCTGAATGTATGCTCTTAAAAATTTGGCATTCTTATCTCTTTAGTCAATCTGTAAAGTTTATATGCCCACGAAAAATGACTAGACAGGCTTTTCTAAACTATGTTTTAGGTACAATATTTCTTAAAACACTGTGAGAAAATTTTTAAAAATATATAAAAGAGAGAGAAAGGAAAAGAAAAAAGAAAGACATTGAGAGAAAGACAGAGCATTCTTCTATTATATTAAAGGCTAAATGGTTCCATCACCAACATGTTTGGGGAACTTTGGCACGTGAATAGCTGTCATTTTCACAACTGCCTTAATGTACTCTAGCAAGGGGTTTGGCACCATAGATATGTAATAAATATATCTTGATTCAAAAAATAATTGAACAATCCAAAATAATGTTTCTCCAAATCATTATAGAAGATGTGATGTTAATTTTGGGTGTCAATTTTGATGCCTAGAGAACTGGGGAAACCTTACTTCTCAGTGGGTCTGTGAGAATATTTCCAGAGAAGATTGACAAACTGAATAGAGAAGACCCTTCAGTCCGCTGGGGGCCCAGATGGAACAAAAAGGCAGAAGAGGGAAATTCTCTCTGACTTTTCCTTCCAGAGCATCATGTGTCATCTTTTCTTGCCCTAGGACATTGCACTCCAGATTCTTCAGCCTTTGAAATCTGAGACTTCCACCAGCAGCCTCTGCCAGCGCTCAGGCCTTTAGTGTCCCAGGTTCTGAGGCTTCTGGCTTCTTGGATGGAGTCAGGGTATCAACTGCTTGGGATCTCAAGTTTTCACATGGCCTATTATGGAACTTTTCAGCCTCTGCAATTGTGCAAGTCAGTCTCCCATATGTACCACACACATCTGTCTTTGCTTTCTCTGGAGAATCCTGACATGAATGCAGAGGGTTTCTTATGTATTTCATATAGGCAATGACGATTATATGGAGATCTGGTAATTTGTCCAAGATTAAATCTTGGCAAACTCTGCCTGTGAACTGCACACTTAATGAAGTCACTAAACTGCTTCATGTATATGACGTTAAACTATCTGTCACTCAGTTTTTATCAAAAGTTCAGTTGTAATTGGGAGATTGTGTGTGTGTGTGCTTGTCTGTGTTTGTGTGTGTGGCAGGATATGGGGTGGTGTCTGAAGGAGATGGCCTGGATCCATACTCAACACTAGTGTTTGTCATTTTCTTCCCCTGAAGCCTACCTGAAGTATATATATCACTGCATCTGGTGGGGTGGGGAATATATACCTGAGGTAATACTCCCTTAAGTGACCATTTTAAACTCTAAAGGGTGAACATTGTACACAGTTATAAATTTATCACCCTATGTCCATTTGTTTCGCGTCTGTCTTTTATTCTTTTTCTATTCCAATGCAAATATCTTATTTATATTCTATATCTCATTCCTGGATCAAATCATACACTTGGATGACATTCAGACACATTTTTGTAAGAACTCTGCACTACCTCCTCATACTTATATATTAACAGACACTTTAAGAAACAATTATATGAAACTCAGTAATTTATCACAGGGATATTGGATACATCACTACATCATTTAAAAGAGCCTCATATTTTGAGAGAGGTGTTATTCCTATGTATATCTATCTCTTTCCTCAAATAATTTATATGTTTATTTGTGTTGATAGTGTGAATTTTCTCTGTGTTGACCACCATTTTATAATATTAAAAATTGTAACTATTTTAAATAATTTTCTATGCAGAGCCAGGCATGGTGGCTCACGCTTGTAATCCCAGTACTTTGGGAGGCAGAGACCGGAGGATACAGGTTCGCAGCCAGCCTCAGCTCTCTCTCTCTCTCTCTCTCTCCCTGTCTCTGTCTCTCTGTCTCTCTCTATCTCTCTCTCCTTAGTGAGGCCCTCCGCAATTTCGTGAGACCCGGTTTCAAAATAAAGTATAAAAAATAGGGCCGGAGGTGTAGTGCGGAGGTAGAACGCTCCTGGGTTCAATCCCCGCTACCGCAAAAAATAATAATAATAATAATAATAATAATAATAATAATTTTCTATCCTATAGATGTGCTGGTCTAGCTTTAACATAGTCATTATTTGCATTTTTTCTTAGTGCTAACTTTTAGTGATTCAATAATATGTGTTTGAAAAATGACTTTACTCTTTTTAACAAAATGGTGTAAAACAAATTAACAGACAACATTTAAAATAGAAAGAATAGGAAAAACAATAAATACAATAGCCAAAGCAGACATGAAATGATAAAAATTGGGAATTGGTTCTTTTTATAGACAAATGATGGGGAATCCATGAAGAGGCAATATCGGGATGTCTAAATTAGCAGTCAGGTAGACATGTGAGGAAGTCTGTCTACTGCCTCCTAAAAGCTTGTAGTGTGTTGCAAATAAGATAAGCCCTTGTGTGTGCTGGTACCCAGGTTTAAGAACTAGCACATAAGCAAAAGGAGGATCTAGATGAGAAACTGAAGAATCATTCTTAATAACTCTCTTAATCCTTAATCCCTGTTGTTAAGCCATCAAGACTAGTTGATGCAGCCTGGAAGACATATTCTGTATTTTTTCTATGTCCTTTCCCATGGCACTAGTCTCATCAAGAATACTACAATAGTCTCATATTTGGTCCTTTTCTTTTTTTGTCTTACCTAATGAAATACTCTCATTTTAGCTAACGTTGTGTTTAATAAAAAGCATAAATACATCACTATCCCTACTAGGTTTATATTTCTGCAGTGGTTTCCAGTTTCTATTAGAGTGAAATCTGGAGGCCAACTGGTCTCCTCACCTGCCTCAGATTTCTAGAATTTCTTTCCTTCCTGTCTTAGGGTAGACACACTGCACATAGTGTCTTTTGGGGGGAGGGAGATGGTGTCTTATTCTAGCTTTCATGTCTGGTATTCTTTCTCATCTTTTGGATCTTATTTCATATACCACTTACTCAGTGAAATATTCCTCCCTACCTTCTCAGTCTGGGTGAGAACCTTAGTTATATGTTGTCACAGCATACCATGCTTTTGCTTATTTTAGTAATTTCTGTATCTCTACCACACAGGACAGTTTCTAGCACACATTTTTTATTCTATAAATTGTTATTTAATGAAGAACTGAATTGCAGGGATGATGTCATACTGACATATACAAGGTTGAACTAAGCATCTTAAAGTCTTCCAGACTAAGATCAGAAATGGTCCTAGTGGCAGACTCATGACTAAACAGGTAAGAAAGATTTACAAGATTCCAAAATTATGGGAAGAGAAGACAAGACTTACTAAGTTGCTTTTATATCCACATTGAAAACACAGTTATTAGATTTCGGAGCTGAGTACGCCATGATTTTGGATTCTGATGGCAACATGTTTTCTTAACTAACAGCATTCCACTTGAAAGAATTTGCACAGCTGGTACCTTCCCCAGTATGCTGTTTTTTATTTATTTGTTTGTTTGTTTTGTTTTTAATCAGATGTTATTCCTGAATGCCCCTTATATCAGAGAGAAAGAGACAAAGATTTTGGTCATTGTGGATCCTAAGCAATCTTATTATCATCATTTTATCCTCACCCCCATAATTTCATTTTGGAATGTAATCTATGAAATCCTATGGCTTTTTTTTGATAAATAGACACTTCATAAAAGAAGAAATACAAATGGCCAATAAATGTATGAAAAAATGTTCAATATCATTAGCAATCAGGGAAGATGCAAATCAAAATTACCCTGAAATTTCATCTAACCCCAATAAAAATGGCAATCATTAAAAACACAAACACTAGCTGGGTGTGGTGGCATATGCTTGTAATCCCAGTACAAGGGAGGCTGAGATAGGAGGATCACAGGTTTCGTGGCCAGCCTCAGCTACTTAGTGAGGCCCTCCTCAACTTAGTGAGACCCTGTTTCAAAATAAAGAATAAAAAATAGGGCTAGGGGTGTAGCTCGGAGGTAGAAGCCCCTGGGTTTAATCCCCAGTACGGCCAAAACACACACACACACACACACACACACACACACACACACACACACTAACAAATGCTGGCGAGGATGTGGAGAAGTAGCAACTCTGACACACTGTTGGTGGAATTGCAAATTAGTGCAACCACTTTGGAAAACAGTGTGGAGGATCCTCAGAAGAATGGGAATGAACCTATCATACGACCCAGCAATACCACTCCTGAGTATCTACCCAGAAGAATTGAAAACAAACTAACCTAGTAATGTAGTAATGCACTTAAATTTATGATTATAGCTGCACAATTCACAGTTGCCAAACTATGGAACCACCTGAGATGTCCATCAACCCTATGGCTTTGCTGGGTTTGAAAATAGAGAGAAAAAAATTATCCCTTAGGGCTATAATGGGTGGGCATATTCTATTTATTTGTTTGTTGTATTTGTAATATTCCATGCAATATAATCAGGACTCTATTGTTTCATTGGCTCAATAAATGAATGACAGTCATACTTAAAACCTCTTGATTTTATGAAAGACTATCATGTTTGAGTGAATTGTGAGTGTGTGTGTGTGTGTGTGTGTGTGTGTGTGTGTGTGTGTGTCTGTGTTGGGTATTGAACCCAGGGGAATTCTACCTCAGAGCTACACACCCAGCTCTTTATATTTTCCACTTGGCAAAAGCTTACAGTTTGCACTAGAGACGATTCAGTAGTTTGAAAATGAAGTATACCAGTATATTTAATTTATATAAACTTTCTATTAAATATTGAAGTATTTAAGCTATGTAGTAAGGTCACTACAACTACAGCTTCATTGATGCCTTACTCTTTTTGAACCCAGAGGCATTTTACCTACAAGCCACACCACCAGCTCTAGTTTTGTTTTATTTTGAAACAAGATCTCACTAAGTTGCAGAGGACCTCACTAAGTTGCTGAGGTGGGCCATGAATTTGCCATCCTCCTGTCTCAGCCTCCCAAGTACTGAAATTACAAGTGTTCGCCACCATGCCCATCCATTAATCCCCTTTTTTAATATGTATTTTACACAGATGTTTGCCATCATTGAGAAAAAAAAATCTTTCTTTTTTTGTTTTTGTTTTTGTTTTTGCGGTACTGGGGATTGAACCCAGGGGCGTTCTACCTCCAAGCTACACCTCCAGCCCTTTTTATTTTGAAACGTGGTCTCTCTAGGTTGCTGAGAGTCTCACTAGTTGCCGAGGTTGGTCTTGAACCTGCAATCGTCCTATTTCAGCTTCCCTAGTGAGATTTCAATATAAAAACTTGGGATTGATTCCAACATACTTGAGATTGTGTCCTGTCCCACAAGTAAGGACAACAGGAATGGCCATTTGTCACCATTTAGTCTGATAAGAAAACTATTTATGCTTTTATTGATGAGTAGTTATTTATATAATTGGATTACAAGAAAATATGATATAGTATTTATAATTTCTTATTTCTTATTTTTGTTTTGTTCTGTTTGTTATTCTAGGTAATGGGAGAGTCAAATTTCATAAATGTTCATATTATATACATATTTTAATACATTCTTAGACACTGGGAAATGGAGTCCATTTACATGCCACAATCTTTTTTTTTGCGGTACAGGGGACTGAACCCAGGGGCGTTCTACCTCCGTGTTACACCCCCGTCCCTATTTTTTATACTTTATTTTGAAACCGGGTCTCACGAAGTTGCTGAGGGCCTCACTAGGTAGAGAGAGAGGGGGGGGGAGAGAGAGAGAGAGAGAGAGAGAGCGCTGAGGCTGGCTGCGAACCCGGATCCTCGGGTCTCCACCTCCCAAAGTACTGGGATTACAAGCGTGCGCCACCACGCTAGCGCCACAATCTATTTTTGCTGATCATTTTGACAGACATGTTTCTGAAATGAATAACCCTCTACCCTTCCTTAGTAAGTAGGTGAATATGAATCTAATTTATACTTCTCTTAATGATTTGTGAATCATCTCTCTCCTCTTTTCTAAAGAAAATGTCTTCATACATAATCCAAAATGCATTCTACAACATATCTTTTAAGGCTCAATGCTATAATTATTTCCTTCATTGCTAGCAGTATCAACTTATACTTGTTCCTTTATTAAACATGTTTGTGAGCTGGGCATGGTGCTGCACACTTGTAATCCCAGTACTTGGGAGGCTGAGACAGGAGGATCACAGGTTCGCAGTCAGCCTTAGCTACTTAGTGAGGCTCTCCAGAACTTAGTGAGACCCTGCTTCAAAATAAAGAATAAAGGCCGGGCGTGGTGGCGCACGCTTGTAATCCCAGTACTTTGGGAGGCAGAGACTGGAGGATCCGGGTTCGCGGCCAGCCTCAGCTCTCTCTCTCTCTCTCTCTCTCTCTCCCTAGTGAGGCCCTCCTCAACTTCGTGAGACCCGGTTTCAAAATAAAGCATAAAAAATAGGGCCGGTGGTGTAGCGCGGAGGTAGAACGCCCCTGGGTTCAATCCCCGG
>PVJS01059741.1:0-11434 GCA_004027185.1 Glis glis
TCTCTCTCTCTCTCTCTCTCTCTCTCTCTCTCTCTCTCTACTTCATGATGCCATGAGTTGAGCTCAGCTTTCCTCTGCCATGCCCTACTACCATGATGTTCCTGCCTTGGAGACAACTTCCCGTAGACCAAACCTCTAAAACCATGAACCTGAATAAGCCTTTACTCCTCTAAGTTGTTTTTGTCAAATATTTTGGTCACTGTGATGACAAAGCTGACTAATACAGAAATTAGTACCAGGAGTGGGGTCATTGCTGTGTCTAAACCTAGAGATGTAGTTCAGAATCCTTTGGAACTGGTTTGCAGGAGGTATTTGGTAAAGTTTGGAGATGCAGGCTAGAGAATCCTTAGAATTTTATAAGCAGAGTTTAATAGGCAATTCTTGTGGGAGCTTAGAAGACCAGAATGCCTATGGGAATGCAATCAGTAAAGACTATGCTCACAAGTTTTCAGATGAAAAGGAGATTTCCATAGGGAATTGGACTAGAGTTCATTTCTGTTATATTATGGCAAATATAAGCACTTGCCTGCCTTTTGCCCATGTCCCGAGAATTGTGTGCAACTGAATGTAAAGGTGACAGACTAATTAATCTGGCTGAAGAAATTTCTAGGCAGCACAGAATTTGGATGGTGGCATGGTTATTACTGGCAGCTTTTGACTACATTTACTGTGAGAATTGAGAGCAGAAACCAAGGAAGAAAGAGTTTAAATATTTGCAGATTTACCAGAAAAGCATGTGTGCAATTGGGGCCAAGGAAAGTGTGATTGCTGAAGAGACTGCCCCCTCTAAAGAGAAATTAAGTACGTTGCACAAAGACAATAGAAAGATTCCTCAGGGGCATCTCAGGAAGTAGGAAGATCCCACCCACTGTAGGTTCAAGGGTACAAAAGTAGAAATTTGCTTGAAAGAGGTTGATTTGAGAAGAGGCCTTGGGGCACTCTGTTTGCATGGGAGTGCCTAGGAAGCTGTTTGCCCAGGATTTGTTTCCTGTGCCAAGCCATGCAGCTTTCAGAGGTTACTGCAGCCCTGGCCCAAGGAGGCCCAGCTTCTATTCAAGTTGGTGGCAGACTTTGGTGTCATTGATATGGTGCTGATTCTGCAGGAATGCAGGATTCTGTAGTTAAGGGGATATGGAGGCTTCCAACAAGATTTCAAAGGAAGCCCTGGGAGGCCAAGCAATATGTGGCAGGGTTGAAATCCCTGTGGGCAGCCCCTGAAAGACCTATGAGTTAAGCTGTGAAAATGAAGCTGGAATATTTGTCAAGGAAAGCTGCATACAATAAGCAGACTAGTCAGCCCAAGAGAGAGGCCGCATGGACAGCAACTGGCAAGAACATAGCAGTGGGGCTACCCAAGCCCTCTGGAGCCCACATCTCACCACTGTGTTACCCAGATGCTACACATAGAGCTGTAGGACTTAATGTTTGCCTTGCTACATTTCCATTTGCTTTAGTGCCATCCCTTCTTTCTGTTCCCCTATTCCTTACTTTTGGAATGAGAATGTTTACTCTGCGCCATTATACAATGGACACATTATATAATGGAAACTTGCTTTTTATATTTACAGAGGCTCACAGCTAAGAGGTTGCCTTGTGTCTCAGAGGAGACTTTGGACTTGGACTTTTGAGCAATGCTGGAACTGTTAAGATTATGGAGACTCTTGGAGATGGACTGAATGCATTTTTCATTGAGAGAATGAGCTTTTTGGGGGCCAAGGAAAAAGTGTTATGATTTGGATATGGAATTTCCCCCAGAAAAGCTTGTTGGAAGTATAGCAAGGTTCACAGGTGGGGCATCACAAGAAGAAGTGGGTCACTGTGGACATGGCCTCAGGGACTCTATCTTTCCATGGCTGCTTCTTATCTTGCTATCTCTGCTTCCACATGCTGTGCCGCCACAGTTTCTGCCTTGGAGCTGACCATCCATGAACTGAACCTCTGAAACTATGAGGCTGAATAAATCGTCCTCTAAGTTGTTCTCAGGTATTTTGGTCTCAGTGATGAAAAAGCTAACTAATACAGTCATGTTGGTGCACGTTGTATTAGATACACGGCAGACTGCATTCTCATCTGAACCTCTCAGGATGTCAGGGGCTGCATTCAAACATTGACTGGACTATGAAATGCCTGAATAAACAGACATGAATCTGTGTTCTTTGTGGCTCCCACCTGTCTTATTTATCTAATGTTCAGCTACAGCAAGCTTCACCTGCTTTTCCATGAAGATCTCTAGTGGTGGAGATAGAGGTCTAAAGGGCAACACTAGAGGCAGCCACCTAATAAAGTTGCTTTGAACTCTCATGTTTTAATCTTACAAATTAATGTGAGGTTTGCATTCTATCCATAAACTATCTAAACTTGTTTTAATATAGATCTACTTTAACTCTGTTAAATTACTTAGCTTTCCCCTCAAACTTTGGAGAAGAGTTGATCCTCATTGAAGATTTTTATCCCATCACGGTGCTGCATAAGATGCCCACCCAATTTATGAAGTGTAGATGCGTATTATGCATTCAATTTTTAATTTTTTCAATAAATATTAATTGAGCACTCAAGATAACTTCTAGGTGCCAGGGATATGAGGGTAAGCAAATGTAGACACTGTCTCTAGACCCCCAAAGCTTACAAACTATCATTGGAGAAGATGAGGGACCAAGTTATTTCATTGGAATCGCATAATATGGTACCATTTTGCATTTTTGATAACAATGTTTATGAAAGCCAAGAACTCAAGTCCCAGTCTTTAATAACCTTTCTCTCACAAAAGAAAATGTTTGCCTGGGAGTGGTTGGAGGATGGGGAGTGGGATGGGAAGAAAATAGAAAGTTATTGTTCCAACCAGAGTTTCAATGTGGACTGATTAGTAAAAATGAAGTCCCTCCCTGGTTAACTGAACTGCATTTAATCACTATGAAATAACTCCGTGCTGACAGACAGGATGGGCTCAATGACCTTGTTCCTTGTATTCCACTTCTGGATTTTTATGAGACTTTTCCACCTCACTGGAAAGTCGTCTTAGTCAATCAATTTTACGTATTTGGTTTGGATCGCTTTCGTAAGGTAGATTAAGATCCAAGTGTGCTTTTGTGTCTTTAACTATATTAATTGCTTGATCAACTCCCATTTCGAAGAAGCTCAGGGAAATGCTTCACGCTTGTGTCTTTCCTTCTCCGAAAGCTGCTTCTCGCTCTTTTCCTTCTCATTTGTTAACCCTGCATTTGCCATGCGAATTATCCAAATTTTGCACTTCTAGCACTAGTAAATTACATTTATATTTGAATTCCATTAGAAGCTTTCACGTGGGATTGAGCTTGTTCATGTTCTTCCCTCTAATCAAACCATGAAGATCTAAAGTCTGCCTCTGACTCAATGGTATGACAAACAAGTTTCATCCTTGCAAAATAATTTCTAAGTGATTCCAAAGTGGAAAAAGAGGCAGAAACAATGTGCCACTGAGAGCAGAAGATCTTTTTCACTTTTATGAGCAACTAAATTCCTGGAGTGGATAAATGTCTAGTTGAAATTTAAAAAATCATCACCAATAATAATCCAGTGAAAAATGTAAATGTGACCCTTTATATATTTTCCACTTTTGTACTGAGGATAACCATGAAAATGCTTTTAAAGTCTATATTTTGGGAAGCGCAAAAGAAAGCAACAAAATAGTTCCAAATGGATTTGAATATTCAAGAAGTCTATGTTATCAATAAGAATAGACCTCAATCTTGCCATGAATAAAAGACTGTCCCCGAGTATTTATGTGAACTGTGCCCTAGTATTTATAGCAAATACCAAAGCATGGTATTAAGTAAAAACTGAGAAATTCTCTCTTGAGAATTATGAATTATGAGATTGTGTAAATAAATAATCCATTGTTCATTTCCGTACAGTATTTCTAGGTAGGTTACATATATATTTCATATTCTAAAACAGCACACATTCAAAAATTCATTGACATACTAAAACATTTAAAATTTTGGTATTTTCTTTACAAAGAAATAAAACTACTTTGGAAATCTCTCCTTATAATAATGACTATTCACTTAAAAAGGAAAACAAAGAACATTAAAATAAATTGCCTCAGATGATGATTTGAGGTTTATCTAAATTCCAGTTATGTTGGGCTAAATTTTATTAATTATTTCTCACGTTCTATTTGTAATCTCTCAAATTTCTAATAATAAACACACATATGTTAAAAACTCCCTGTTGTCTTTCCTTTTGTCCCATCCATCTTTTCTAATCCCACTTCACTTTAGCCACACTGGACTACCTGTTGGTTCCCAATATCTCTACACCCCCAAATTCATACTTTGCTTGAGGCAAATATTTCCATTTGCCTAAAATAGACTCCCCAGTTTCTATGCCTATCATTCAGCCTGCCCTTCATTTCTCAACACAAATTCTAACTTCTTTGTGACGTTGTCCCCAAAAGTGACTTCTTCGATCTTTGAAATGCTACCTTAGAATATTCTGAAAGTAGTATTAACCAAAAAAGTATAAGAACATGGGCTTTTGAGTCAGACCTGGGTTTAAATTATAGCTGAGCACTGACTGTATACCCTTGGGCAGACTAAACTCTCGGACTCTATGTTTTTCATCTGTAAAATAGGAATGCCATAGGATTGTGGTGAAGATCAAATGAGATAATTTACATTAAATTCTTGGCCAGTGTCAATCCAATACAAAGGGCTCAAGATACTGCTACAAGACTTTTATGACTCTCATCTCTCCAGGACAGACTGCCCATGTTAGTTGGAAGAGGGCAAATCTATTTCCCTAACTAGATGGTTGTGGTAAGAAAATGCTTATGTTTTGTTGCTTTTATATATCACAATGTCAAATACGGTATCATTTTACTTAACAAATATCTCTTTTATGTGTGTGTGGTACTGAGGATTGAACCCAGGGGCATTCTACCTCTGAGCTACACCCCAGCCCTATTTTATTTATTTATTTTGAAACAGAGTCTCGAAAAGTTGTGGAGGGCCTCGCTAAATGGCTGAGGTTGGCCACAAACCTGCGATCCTCCTGCCTCAGCTTCCCAAGTACTGGGATTACTGGCATGCACCACCACCCCCATCTAATAAATGTCCCTTAATTGACAGTTTCTTCCATGAATACTTTAAATGGCTACTTATTTTTTAAAAAAATCCAGCCATTCTCCTTTCTTACCCAACGTGTGTGTGTGTGTGTGTGTGTGTGTGTGTGTGTGTGTATTTGATAAAGAGTATGTATACATGTTTACACTCAGACTTAGCTGGCAACTTCTGGAATGGAGAATTAGCTAATTTTGTATTCCAAAGCAAAACAAACAAACAAACAAACAAACACAACTACTTCTAAAGATTGGTCACTTTCACCAATATGTTTTTGGAGTATTATCAGCTAGGAGATGACTTAAAACAAATTTTCCTAATACTAAATTCTTACCAGTTAATCTAGTCAATGATATTTAGCTCAGTATCAAGTTTTCAAGCTTTTTTTAGCTTTAGAAAATTATAATTTCTGAGTAACTTGAGAAATAAAAGACATCTTGCTAGCATAATTTGTAAAGCATTCAGTGGTTAAAATAAGAAAAATTAGCCTTTGAGTGAAACTTAAAACACGTTTGTCAAAAGCTAGCAGCCAAAACACAGGAAAGCAATTTATCCAAAATTAGATTGCTCTGAAATACTGAGGTTAATGGAATCAAGGGAGGAAAAAGGTGGTGAGATAATTTGGCATCGTTAAAACCTTCAACTGGTATGGGAGATAATCTAAGTTAACTATGTGAACATTAACTCATGTCTTAAAATGCTCCAAACAATTGGAGCTGTTGGGAAAAATATTCCAAGAAAAAGAAGAGCACAGGACGATTTTTGTGTCTGTCTTTTAGAAGGATAATGTGAAACCCATAGAAATCCTTTTCTGGTGAAGCTGCTTTTAACTTATAAATAACTTCACTGAAAGCCCAAGTCTACAAAAAGCAAATAGGAGTTAATACTAATATGAGTACGAGTCTAAGTTGTAGAATAACTTGAAAAAAAGAGTTTTTGATTTGAGTTACAAAAAATATCTCTCTGGGTATTACTTAGGACATTTATCATAATAATAGAGAAATTATTCAAAAATAAAACTATGGGTTTTGGGATGAGGCTGCCCCACAGAACCTGCATCATTTATTTATCTTAATTTCATTCATCATTTTATTTATATTCATTCATATGCAAATTTCAAAATGTGTCCTGAGAAGTATGACCCTTGCAAAAACAACAACAGAAATCAAATCATGAATTCAACTTTCCTTTAATGGAAATAAAAAATGAATAATGATATGTTTGTTTTAGTAGATTCATTTGTACCTATTATGAATATTTAGCGTTTAGCATTTTTTAGGTCAAATAATTCTGTTAGAGTGACTTTTTCTCCCTTTGGACTCCTAAGAAGCCCGGAAGATATAAAGTAAATGTACCTCTATCCAAAGCTATAGCATTTATAGTTTTTTTTAAAAAAGAGTAATATTATTTGTTAGAGACCTTGTTCAGTCATTTATAAATAGTCACCTTTGTAAAGCAAGAAATAACCTTGTTTAAAAAACCACCAACATTGTTGTTCTATTGTCACCCGCTGGTAATTGAAAACGTGTTTCTGTCAGTTCTACCTAAGACGGAATGTAATTCCTTCTAAGATCTTGATCTTAAATTGGTAGCAAGAAAGCCAAAAAGGGAAAGCAAGAAGTCTTTACTTGTTGTTTGCACGAGTAATTTTGCACTGCCCTTTCTGATAATGTGAGTTATTATTCTTACTGACTCTTGGAAGGCAGCATTGGGCTTCTTTATTTTTTTTTCAGCTCTGTTTTATCCAATTGATACAGAAGTGAGTCCCCACCTGGCTTTGGAACACACATGTGTAATGTTTATTTTAAAATAAAATCCAGACTGATTTGTTAGAACTGGCATCTATACACAGCAAATAGCTGAATCCCTGCCACAGTCCTCCCTCCTGGCCGTGTTTCTTGTGAGAGATCACAAACATGCTCTAGAACATGGGTAACCTCAGAACTTGAAGTATAACGATTCCAGGGAATTAGTCTGAGTCCCAATACCAGGCATCTGGAATAACTCAGATTGTTCTCCGGCTCAATTAGATAACTAGCCACATCTGATGCTTCAGAAGGTTGCCACGCTGCGGAGCTTATCTGTATTTCCAGGAACGTAAACAGAATTTTAATTACATTTGAAACACTGCCTGAGGTAATCATATCACAGAAAATACTGAAGAGCTCTTCTGAAATTCATTTTCCCCCCATTGGAGGGAATACAGAAGACAGCTGGAAATAAGCGCAAAAGTTTTTCTTAACCATCGGAGAATTTGAAAAATAAACAAGCTGATTTGGATGTGATTATATCTTCTCAAGTTCAAGGAGTCATTTAACCATGGCCCGGGAATGGATTTATGAGGTCGCGTAAGCACCTCTTTTCATGGAGCTGCAACTCCATCTATAGTATTCTGGATCATCCTGACGAAACAGTTCCAGAAACTGGGGGTTTCCTATTTAGCAAAAGCAGTTTGGCCCAACCTGCTTACATAAAAGTTCTAACTGTTAGAGAGTTCCCTATATTGAGGCAAAAGCTTAGCTTCCTCTAGAACTTCTTTTTATTGTTCTTTGCACTGTCCTGTGGAGTTAACAGAGTAAATCTAATTAACTCCTGTTTCACATGACAGTCTTCAAATATTTGACGATATCTACCATGACCAGCGTTTCTGGGTTCTGTGGTTCAGTGGTGTTCATTTTATTTCTTTTGATTTCCTGCACACTGCAGGGATCTAGGAATGGGGTTAGCCTCTTCCTTCTTTTTCTTTTTTAACCACAGTAAAGGTATCTTTTAAAGGAGCTACTCTTCTGTAGCCTTTGTATAGGCTCTTTGCTAAATTAAGTAACATGCCCACTTCAGCCCTGCAATCTATGTGGTACTTTATATCTAAGTATATCTGCATTTTGATGTTTAAAGTTTCTAATCATTAGGCAAATAAGCATTTGGACTTTTAAACAAAAGACCATCTTTATGATACCATGTATGAAATAAAACACTGATTATAGCGGAGGTTAAAAACTAGAATCTCTTATGTCATCCTTTTCTGGCTTGTTAGATATTGACTCCTGTGGCTCACATGATTAGAAATATAAATCTGAAGGTGAGCCATGGTATATATGTTCAAGGTATTGTGATAAACAAGAAGTGACATTCATCTGCATACTCATTGATCTACCTGTCCATGTAAGGAAGTCAGGTACATTCACTTGTAGGTGGGTATCACACCTGTATTATGTTTTTCTCAAATATGCAAATAAACCTATAGTGCATGCTTTGAAGATTTCCATGGTAAGTTTATTTGCTGAGGCATTCTGACATCCACAGGTTGCCTATGAATAAATAACTCCTCGGAAGCCTGAAACTCCTTCACTCTATGCATCTAAGCAGCATGCGGAGTGATGGTGATGGTGATGGTGTGGACGGGCAGGGCCCAAAGGAACCTTTCCAGAATCTAGATGGCATTGGAGACTGGGCTTCATCAAACTCATTGCATCATGCATTTTACCATGTTTAAACTAGTCCTCCCTTGGAAAATAAAGGGAAAAGTCAAATAAATTTTATAGGGAACCTTCTGAGACCACATTACAATATCTCCAAATGGCTTTGTTTCTTGGCAAGACTCACAGCACCGTGGCTTTTCAATTGTTAATATCTAAAGATAGAAATCCTCAAGTCTGTAGGAGTGGGGGAAGGAGGAAACTTGAACTTATTAAGGACCTTCCACACATTCCAAGGATAAAGCTTGATTTTGTGACTGCAGCGGTGCATAGATCCCATAAAGCTAGTCAGCCATTGGCTAATGTTCTAAAATCTCTAATGCACCAGTTAGAGCCAGGGAGGGAAGTCCCATTTAAGTGGGCATCTAAGATGCTTTACTGATAAAGCAGGACCAACAGCTCTGTCTGAGGCATTGCTGTACAGACTCCCCTGAAACTAATGGGATCACTGTACTTTTATTAGCCTTTCTTACGAAGCGTCCGTTTAATGAAGCTTTGGGTAGGAATTAAATTTTTTTCTCCTTTGGGGCCCAAGGAACTTCTATGTAGTTGAGGTCACTCCACTTAAAAGGATTTTTTTCTTCTCTACTCCTCAAATGCATCAATAAAACAGAAGTCTCCACTGCTTGCCTCAGTAGAAAGGTGCAAACCCACACCGGAGAGGCTGATAAACAATGCATGAAGAGCTCATAGGAAATATGCAGAACCTAGGGCTTCCCGGAGTAACAGTAAATACAGTCTCGTAAAGATTCATGACTCTGGAAAGTGTCCAGTCAGATAAGTTCAAGGATGACGATTCTCTTTCATATAAAATTGTCAAAAAGCAAAATCCCGGATGGTATGGAAATGGATAATTTTTTTTTCCTAAGTGGTAATTAAAACTTGGAGTTAAAAAACTCACAAACATTTAGTGTTTTTAAAGGGTTACCTCAGAATTTTGGAGAACATAATGGAATATAAGTATTAATTTATAATCACGACAAGACTATGATTGGTTGTCAGATGTTTTACTTTTATATGCACTCCGCCTACATTTTAGAGCCAAAAAGTTGTAAATATAAATTATCCATCAAATATCAATCATTATAATATGTAAGTAAATGTGCAGAACAGAAAGGAAATAAAAGATAAGGTCCTTTGAAAATATTATGATCTGGTTAGGAGAATAAAATTAACACACATAGCCAACATGCCAGTCATAATGAGACAGACATAATGTTCCATAACCTGGCATACAATTTATTGTGATTTTTTTTTTTTTGCAGTACCGGGGATTGAACGCAGGGGCGTTCTACCTCCGCGCTACACCCCCGGCCCTATTTTTTATACTTTATCTTGAAACCGGGTGTCACGAAGTTGCGGAGGGCCTCATTAAGGAGAGAGAAAGAGAGAGAGAGAGAGAGAGAGAGACAGGGAGAGCAAGAGAGCTGAGGGTGGCCGCGAACCCGGATCCTCCGGTCTCCGCCTCCCAAAGTACTGGGACTACAAGTGTGCGCCACCACGCCCGGCTCTGGCGTACAATTTAAATGCCAGGGGACACAACACTAAGAAAGGTGGGAGGGATCAGTATGGCCACAGAGTCATGGATGGTGTCATAGAGGACTGAGGTTCTAAAGGGGGTGGGAGGATGGGAGATTAGAAGTCATAAAGAATGTCACCATTGAAATAATGCTATGAATGTATACAAAGTCACCAATTCCAACCCCAAAGGCATGGAGGGGGGGCCCAGCGGGGAGGGCACGGAGAGTATTGTGCATGTATCTTTCTGACACTTCATATCCCAATATGATGTAAAATGACAATGCACCAAATAAAAAAGAATTGGGGAGGATGATGGAAAGCATTTTTCTAGATAGCTTTTTGGGATACATAGAAAGGGTGGGGCTGATTGACAATGAAGAAGAGTGAGGGATATAGGTATTTTAGAGAAGAGATGGTATGAAGGTTTTATTTATTTGTTTTAACATGCTTTTATTGCTGCTTTGTAGTCTCACATCACAATGAATATCTATTTGATGTTAACATACATGCACACAGCTCTTAATGTCCCCCCTGCCTCCCCCCCATATGAAGTACCGAGAATGATGTTGGTATATTCTCACATGTGCACATTGTTTATGATAGTAATACCACTGATTCGCTTCTCTCTTGCCCTTCCCCTTCCCTTGTACCACTTCCCTTGCCCAGCTGGGGGTTCTCCATTATCAACCGGAGTTCCTTGTGTGTCCCCACTACTCCCTAGGTTGCACATATTAATGAAAACGTATGTTCCTTCTTTTTTTTTGTGATTGGCTGATCTCACTTAACATAATGTTCTCCACATCCTTCCATTTTCTTGTAAATGATGTTATTTTGTTCTTCTTTATTGCTGAGTAGGAGTGGATTACAAAATTGTGGGTATGAGGTTTTAAATGCCAATGGTCAGATCTGATGTAAAGAAGATTTTTGACTAGGGTAGAAATAGGATAGTAGTGGAGAGAGGAGGTAAAGAATGGTGGAACGAGCCCTCCCCGCCCCCTTAAATCCCAAAAGTCAGTGCAGAGCTCAGGGTGTGCATCTCATACCAGCCACCTCACTCCCCGGCATTGAGCAAGGTGGACAGAAGATGCAGACGTGCCTGATGAACTCTAAATCACGACATACAGATAAGAGAGTGGGGCTTCAGTATTACCCTCGGATTAGTGTTGACAGGAATGGAGAAGGTGGAGAGCAGTTGCTAAAAGCATTCATGTGTGGGCGAGGTGGACCTGGACTGTGTTTATTAATGAGTCCAGATGAAACTGAAGGCTTAAATTTGGGCACTGAAATTATTTAGTTCCATTATATTCTAACTTCTTCTTCTCTTTTTTTTTTTTTTTT
>PVJS01059742.1:0-11432 GCA_004027185.1 Glis glis
CGGAGGTAGAATGCCCCTGGGTTCAATCCCCAGTACCACAAAAAAAAAAAAAAATGCATGAGTGGAAGCCGAGCATTGTGGCGCACGCTTGTAATCCCAGTACTTGGAGGCTGAGACAGGAGGATCGCAGGTTTGAGTGAGGCTTTCAGCAACTTAGTGAGACCCTGTTTCCAAATAAAAATAAAATAGGGCTGGGGGTGTAGCTTGGAGGTAGAATGCCCCTGGGTTCCATCCCCAGTACCACACAAAAAAATAAAATAAAAAATAAACATGAGTAAGGGCACATGGTCACTGTAAATAGTACATTTCCTGGTTTGGGTGTTGTACTGCTGTTATACTTTAGGAGAAATAAACACAGAAGTGTTCCAGGGTAAGGAGGCAATATACGGTCAAACACTTCAGAAAAAAAATAAATAAACTAAAGCAAATGTGGTAAAGTGTTAACATTTGGGAAATCTGAAGGTTTTACGGGAATTCTTGTTTGTTGTTGTAACTGTAAGTCTGAAGTTATTTCAAAATAATTAATCTCTAAGCCGGGCGTGGTGGCACAGGCTTGTACTCCCAGTACTTGGGAGGCTGAGACAGGAGGATCCAGGTTCGCGGCCAGTCTCAGCTACTTAGTGAGGCCCTCCACAACTTAGTGAGACCCTGTTTCACAATAAAGAATAAAAAGTAGGGCTGGGGGTGTAGCTCGGAGGTAGAATGCCCAGTACCGTAATAATAATAATAATAATAATAATAATAATAATAATAAAATCTCTACATTCCCAACTTTCATGGCAGGAGGCAAATACAATGCACTTTAATCATACTGAATCACTTTTTTGGCAGCTGGAGTAGAAACAGCTGGAAATAAGCCTTTTTGGGGTGCACTCTTTCAAGTCCAGACCTCTGGGATGGGGGAAGAGACCCAGATGCTCCAAAATCAAAACTCTAGTGCTCTCTGTACTGGCAAATCCAGGAGGCGCTAGACCACCTGCCCCACCACACTGTAGAAATCTAAAGACATCCCATTTGCCACAGATAAAATAATTGGAGAGATACATAGTTCCATCCAAAAACCCTATGAAAAACTATTTAAACTATGATGAAACTGCTCTAAGTTAACCAACATTGGCAAGCTCAAAACCAAACCAAACCTAACGGACTTGGGGCTCTTGTTTATCTTAATGTGGCACGCCACCTTGTGATGAAAAGCTAAGAAGCCATCGGAGGAGGAAGGAAGTGTCCCTCAGGCCAAGCCATCAGGGGAAAAGAAGAGAGGCCGACATTGATTGTTCACTCTTTCCAGGAACCAGGCTGGGCACTTCCCCAGATACACTTACCGACAGGGAAACAGGCTCAGGGCCACACAGCTAGTAAGTGACAGAGTTAGGATGAGGGAGGAGTAAACTGACCCAAACATAAATTCACAGCTCCCAAGAACCCCAAACCAGAATTCTATTTTTTTTCTTTTTTTTTTTTGTGTGTGTGTGTGTATGTGTGTGTGGTACTGGGGATTGAACCCAGGGGCATTCTACCTCCGATCTACACCCCCAGCCCTATTTTTTATTCTTTATTTTGAAACAGGGTCTAAGTTGCAGAGGTCTCGCAAAGTAGCTGAGGCTGGCCGCGAACGCGGATCCTCCAGTCTCAGCCTCCCAAGTACTGGGATTACAAGCGTGCGCCACCACACCTGGCTCAAACCAGAATTCTCTAGTAACCACAACCCGAAGTGCACTGGTCCCTCGGGTTTGTTTGCTTGTTTTTGGTACTAGGGATTGAAACCCAGGGGCATTCTATCTCCAAGCTATACTCCCAGCCCCCCACTCCTTTTTTTTTTTTAATTTCGAAACAGGGTCTCAATTGCTGAGGCTGTTCTCAAACCCATGATCCTCCTATCTCAGCCTCCCAAGTACTGGGATTATAGGCGTGCCCCACCACACCCGGCTCCTCATCACCATTTTTATCCCCCTACACACACACACACACACACACACACACACACACACTCTCTCTCCCACAGTCTGGCCATGGGCTTTTCCCAAAGTCAGTGGCATCCACACCTCAACATAGCCCTGTCCTTTTGTTAATTCCGTCTTCTAGTTATTCTCCTAAAGCCACCATAGCAAGTTTCCCTAAATTATGTTTCTCAAGTTGTTTCCAAGTCTCAAGTGTGGAAGATGCCATGTAACTGCCCCTCCCCTTCCTAAGAACATACACTGCTTTCTTTATCAAGAGCTCATGTACAGAGGGCATCATACGGATATAATGCTCATATATACAGCACTCTCCAAACTGGGAGAATGGCAGGAGACAGTACACGGGACAGAGGTTCTCAGTGCTATCTGTGTTGAGCAGGAAAATGACATGTAAGTGAGGCCCTACAGTGAGATGCTTAAGCTGGCACTAAAAAAAAAAAAATGATGAGCCGGGCGTGGTGGCGCACATTTGTCATCTCAGTACTTGGGAGGCTGAGACAGGATTGCAGGTTCGCAGCCAGCCTTAGCTACTTAGTGAGGCCCTCTGCAATTTAGTGAAACCCTGTTTCAAAATAAAGAATAAGAAATAGGGCTAGGGGTGTAGCTCGGAGGTAGAATGCCCCTGGTTCAACCCCCGTCTCTCTCCCTCTCTCTCTCTCTCTCTCTCTCACACACACACACACACACACACACACACACGGACCGTAATAGGAATGATGAAAAATAAGCGCTGAAGGAAACTAAGGTTGGCAGAAGCGCCTTAGCTACAGTTCATTTTCAGATTCCATAATCCAAGTTCACCTGCTTGCTAAAACCATGGAGGATGTGTGCAGAGTCATTTGAGTCCCGTGAGGTGAGGTGACAAAGCCATGCTCTGCCTTCTCAGTTCAGCTTTTATACCCTAAACAAGTATCCTTTCCAGTCTACTTAGTACCACATTCTTCACACCTTTGTCCTTTCCGTTGGTGATTTCACGGTTGGAAATGGCCTTCAAGTGTAGCGTTGAATAAGGTGTCTTTAAACAGAAATACACACAAAGTCAAGTTAGGTGTTCATCAGTGGGGCATAATAAGGTTGTGATTGGCAGCTCTCGGGAACCTAACTCCGTCCCCCAGGGACAATGGTTCAGGATTCTCTAATTCAGTGTCCACCGCAACTTTATAGAACCTACCTACTGAGAATAATGAGAACTGACTGTATTTGGAAAGCTTCAGGTTTAAGGTGTGACAGAGCTGGGTATGGTGGCGCACGTCTGTGATCCTAGTACTTGGGAGGCTGAGACAGGGGGATCACAGGTTCAAGGCCAACCTCAGCAATTTAGCAAGGCACTCAGCAACTTAGTGAGACCTTGTTTCAAAATAAAAAAATAGTGCTGGGGGTGTAGCTCAGAGATAGAATATCCCTGGTTCAATCTCCAGTACTACCAAGAAAAAAAAATGTGAGGGAAAATGAAAGAAGAGGTAGAGGACAAAATATTTTGGGCTTGGTAATAATGAAATTCAGGGGACAGTTGAAGTGATGGGTCTGTTAGCTTTATTTAATCACTTCATATTACATTAAAAAATCAAAAAATAAGCCGGGCGTGGTGGCGCACGCTTGTAATCCCAGTACTTTGGGAGGCGGAGACCGGAGGATCCGGGTTCGCGGCCAGCCTCAGCTCTCTCTCTCTCCCTGTCTCTGTCTCTGTCTCTGTCTCTCTCTCTCTCTCTCTAGTGAGGCCCTCCGCAACTTCATGAGACCCGGTTTCAAAATAAAGTATAAAAAATAGGGCCGGGGGTGTAGCGCGGAGGTAGAACACCCCTGCGTTCAATCCCCGGTACCACACACACAAAAAAAATCAAAAAGTACATAATCAAAAAGTATAAAAAATGTTTTTAAAAAATTCAGGAGATAAAAGAATAAGAAAAGACTAAACAACCAGGCTGGACACACAGATTACATCATTTAATAAAATGTAAATATAATAAAAGCTATTTCAAAGAAAATGGGGATGGGCTGTGAAAACAAAACTTGTGTCACAGTTCCCTCAAGGTTTAAAAAAAAAGTGACTCTAGAAGTAAATAAATATTTCCTGATTTTCTTTACTAATTCTTTAGAAAAACATGGAACCTAGCAATCACAGCAGGCAATTCCTTTGTTTTCAGAGAAATAAGGAAAACCAATCAACAAAATGACCCAAACAATTTCTGGGCTTGCGCTGTAATTCAGTGGTAGAATGCATGCTTATTAGCATGTGCAAGGCCCTGGGTTGGATCCCCAGCACCAAAAAATAATCATTTCTACTTCAAGCAGTTTCTACTTCAGTATCTAGTATTTCCTATTTGAACAAATGATTTAGTGAAGAGACTGCTATGAAAAAAAAATAGCACAAGCTTAACCAGAAGTTTTTCGGGGGGGAGGGTACTGGGCACTGAACCCAGGGGCATTCTACCTGAGCCACACCCTTAGCCCTTCTCATTTCGAAACAGGGTCTCACTAAGTTGCTGAGGCTGACTTCAATCCCAAGATCCTCCTGTCTCAGCGTCCCAAGTACTAGGATTACAGGCATGCACCACCACACCTGGCTAACCAGAGTATCTTTTAACAACATAATGTAACTAGTTATTTACAGTATAGTAGAATCCACCTCAGATGTTTCTCCTCCAGGGCTTAACAGGATGTCACTTGAGTTAAAATGTCTAAAAGCAGCCCAGACTTCCACAAACTTCAATGAGAATCAAAATGAATGATGACAGGGAAGCGGATAGAGGAACCGGGATAAGCTTGTAAGCTTGGCAGATTCTTCCATATGAAGAAACTGAATCTATAAAGGAGCAATGAAAAAAAATGCTCCTGAATTGACATTATGACTGAACATGAAAAATACAGAGAACACGTGTTCAGTGCATCTATATCAATACTCTTGGGGGTTCTTACTCTAAGTGACCAAGGTATATGATCTGATGTCAACATTCTTTCAGTCTTCAAAATTCATTATGTTAACACGTCAGTCTTATTTATAGAGAAAAACATATACGATGGAAAACTCCAGCCTGTGTGTTTTCATCAGAGGCAACAACACTAGGAATACAAGGATCTTAGAGATAGTGTAATAGAATAGAAAACTCTGGTAATACTGGTCCACACACAAAACACACTTAAGAGTCAATAGCCACGACACCTGTGCCACAGCGAGACCTTTATTAAGAGGATCACATGTGTTTTTAAATGATTACCAATGATTGATTCTACTAACTTACAATCTCTGTAAGAGTGGATACTAACATTATCTTTTTTCTAAAATGGGAAAATAAACAGAGGAAATTAACTGATTTGCTCACAAACAGAATAGGAAAAACACACAAACCACCATTTTCAGCTGGTCTTCAGGGATGCCCTTCATAAACCTTTACACTAGCATTTTACAGTATGAGCATTAATATTATTTCTCCTTACTTTAAAATGATGAGCTGCTTCTTTGATCAGTGTACTTGAATAATTGAAAAGTGAACAGCAAACCAATTTTTATGGTTCATTTTCCCCAACACAGAACACTATTAGAGTGCGTGAGAATATTTATTGCAGCCGGTTATAAGACAGGAAACGAGTAGTTTTATAATTTGTTAGGAGTAAGACAAAGCTTACTGTCATTTTGAAGAAACAAGAAAGAAGTAATGAAGCAAGATGGTATCTAGACAAAGGCACAGCGTTCCACAAGTGCTTCATGCGCTGTACAGAGCAGTCCTCTCAGAGAAGAGACACTCTAAGAAATAAGGCTTGCATTAGAAGTTGCATATACTATCATTAATATCATTGTTTTACAACAAAAGTTTCTATAAAACCCCGGTGGGGGGAAAAGTGCAACATAAAATCTTTATAACAAAGGAGATCAAAAGTAGCAATACAGGCCCATAGGAATACACACAGTGCAGATACAGTATTGTGGACTCGGGAGAGGACCTAGGAGCTGGGTGTGAACTTCCACTTGACGATATGTTTCCGGCAACTGTTCACCCAAAGCTTGAGAGCCGGAGCAAAGAGACTTGCAGTTGGTAGCTAAGGGGATCAAAGGCCTAATTTTTCACTAAGTCATAATAATTCCCTTTGGGAAGAAGCGCTTTATCTTTAAACTTATTATTCCACTTTTAAAATGTGGTTCATGCTTCTCAACTGCACTTGTCTCCAACTTGCTTGCTATGGAAACTGTAATGTTGGGTAACGGCAGGCTGTCAAAAGATAATAACCCAGCAGAGCAGATCAGTAAAGCTGCTTCTGTGGGAAGCGCATTCCCCTGCTGCCTTGCAGTCTTCTTACATAAACCATAAAAAACTGAGTTTATTTGATCACATATTATCCATCTCAAATAAAGTCATTAGAGGAATTCTTTTTAAAAGAGGCTTTCAAACTAGTCCTTTGGGCATTTAAAAAATCTTCATATAAAAGTCCATTTATTTAATATATAAGAACAAACATTTTTCCTTTAAAAAATCTCATTTTTAAGCCAAAATAAATTACAACATGCAGAAATATCCTTTTTAATGGCTCAGTGCTTATTCCAAGGTATGTGGAGTTATATTTTTTTGCACATCTTCAGAAATCAGAGATACTGAGACAGAGTATTTACCTCTAAATCGGCATGATGACACACCCCCGGATCAGGGAACAGATCAAGATTTAAGTCTCAGGAATAAAAAACTGATACTCATGGTCCAATCTACATGGTCATCTGTTATGTACATAGTAACAGTCTAGTCAATGAAAAAAATGACAGAAAGTTCATAAAACTAAAAAACAACAGAAAGTTCATAAAACTATTTTAAAACTCAGAGCATAAAAATGTAAAGAAACAAAACATTTCATGTACAATGTATTCAGTTTGGCAATGTGTAAATTACATCGAGAGATAAAAACTTATCTACAAATAGAATATAACCAAAGAAAATGTGATTGAGGAAGTGATCTCAGGACCAGAGCTCTTCAGTTCTTCCAAACTTGTAAATCAGAGTGCTAGAGAGAAGAATATAAATCATGAGGAAAACACAAACGAGTGACATGGATTTCGTTTTCTAAATATGCTCTGACAGGTACTTCACTGGTCCCTTGTATCCATTTCTTTTTATTTCCTTTTTTTTATTTTTTGTGGTACTAGGGATAGAACCCAGGGGCATTCTACCTCTGAGCCCCAGCCCTTATTTTATTTTGAAACAGGATCTAACTAAGTTGCTGAGGGTTTCACTAAGTTGCTGAGGCTGTCCTCGAACCTGCAATCCTCCTGTCTCAGCCTCCCACATACTGGGATTACAAGCATGTGCCACTACGCCCAGCTTGTGTGTGTGTGTGTGTGTGTGTGTGTGTGTGTGTGTGGTACTGGGAATTACGCCCAGGGGCATTCTATCTCTAAGCTACACCTCCAGTCCTTTTTATTTTTTATTTTGAAACAGGGTCATACTAAGTTGTTGGGGGTCTCGCCAAGTTGCTGAGGTTGGCATCAAACCTGCAATCCTCCTGTCTCAGTCTCCCAGGTCCTGGGATTACAGGCATGAATCACTACACCTGGCTCCCTTTGCATCAATTTCTAAAACTAAATGAAAGATCATGGTGTTGTTTGAATTTGCCTATTTTGTAGAGCTTAGCTTAATTAAGGATGGCTTAGCTTAATTAAGTATTCCCTTCTTAAAGCATAAGCAGTTATAACAGAGGAAACTGGGAAAGAGACATTTCTGGAGGTGTAGCTTGGAGACAGACTGCCTCTGGGTTCAATCCTCAGTACAAAAAAAAAAAAAAAGGATCTGACCGAGTCAGAGAGAGAGCGGTGAAAGGTCGTCTTCCTGAGGAAGCGGTGAGTGAACCAAGATCCACAGAGTGGGAATGACCTCAGCAAAGTCGGGGGAAGGAGAAGAGAGACAAGACACTGGGACCGTGAGCTGAGTTGTGGGCATGCCACGCGTGTCGTCAACAGTCCGAGAAGGGATGTCAAGTAGGAATCTGGATACAGGTTTAGACCTGGAAGCACATCTGTGACTCACCAACATACAAGCAATAAGTAAAGTCCTAAATGAGCTCACCTAGAGAGGAAAAATCAGAAGAAGAAGAGAGCTCGGAACAGAGCCGAGGAGTTTCACAGGTGTGGCCAGGGAGCAGAGGGTGGGCGTGCAAGGAAGCAGGAGGAGTGCCCGGAGGAGCGGAGAGCCTGCACTCAGCCCGCCGCACCTGCTGCTGAGAAGAGACCTGGCACGCACGTGGAAGCACAGGCTGGCCTGACAACGCCAGCCTCCGGGCTCGGCGCACCGTCGATGCAGCTGTCACTGTCCTCCTGAGCATGGCTGTAACGCATCATGTTTCTGTCATCGTCTACCACCACAAAGGGCTGAATCAAGACTTAAATCCAATCCCTATTGAAAATGTACTGTAAATGTCCTCATGAAAATGTACTATCCCCAGAAGGCTGTCAGTCCCATACCAAGAAATAAATCACAAGACTGCGGAAACTCAAACATCTTTTTCTTTCTTTCTTTGTGGTACTGGGGATTGAACCCAGGGGCATTCTACCTCCAAGCTACTCCCCCAGCCCTATTTTTTATTCTTTATTTTTAAACAGGGTCTCACTAAGTTGCGGAGGGCCTCACTAAGTAGCTGAAGCTGGCCACAAACCTGCGATCCTCCTGTCTCAGCCTCCCAAGTACCAGGATTATAAGCGTGCGCCACCACGCCCGGCTTCAAACATCTTTCAAAATCAGGAATACCCAGGCCATGGTGCAAGAAAAAAGATAGAACATTGGGCTCTCCCTGAGGGGAGAGTCCAGGGAGTGCAACGTGGCAAGAGTTTCAAAGCAGAGAACAGAAAGCTACCCAGAGGGAGACAGCTGAGCACTGATCAGCAGGTGCACATGAGGAAACTACCTGAGGTATTGGAGAACAGTTCCCAGGGCTCCCACAGGGCTGGGAGGAGAACACAGTCTCACCCGAAGAGTGGAGTAACCTTAGAACGTATGGAACATCAGGCTTTCGGGAAGTACTGCCTTAGGGAGAGGGACAAATCAGTCTTAGACTAAAGCTGCTCTGGTCTCTGCCTAACAAAGCTTACAAAAAGACTTGATAGGATTGAACTATTTCCAAGAGACCTAACTGCACCCCAGAGCAAAGTTCAAAGATGTTTAGTGGAAGACCAAAAAACTTCAAGTCCAGCCGGGTGTGGTGGCACACGCCTGTAATTCCAGTACTTGGGAGGCTGAGACAGGAGGATCGCAGGTTCGCGAACAGCCTCAGCAAGTAGTGAGATTCTCATCAACCTGGCGAGACCCTGTTTCAAAATAAAAATAGGGCTGGGGGTGTAGCTTGGAGGTAGAATGCCCCTGGGTTCAGTCCCCAGTACCACACACAAAAAAAATTCAAGTCCAATAAATTGCATACAAAAGCAGCAAATAGGTGAAAATAGATCCAAAACTAAGAGTAAATACAAGCAGAAATAATCAATAGAAACAAACCCAGAAATAACAAACAATTAGACAAGGACACCAAAATAGTTCTAACTTACTCAGTGTGTTCAAGAAGGTAGAAGAAAGCATGGGCACGTGAAAGAGCGACATGGAAAACATACAGAAGGCCCACGGCAAGGCTCTCGGGATGAAAACCATGACATCGGAGATGGAAAGTTCACTGGATGGAACTGATAGATCAGACACTGCAGAAGTAGAGCTCGGTGAACGTAAAGATGTGACAGCAAAAACTGTCCAAAATGACACACAGAGAACAGAAACAAAAAACAAAGAACTGAACAATAGTGAGTTGTGGGGAAACTTCGAGAAGCCTAATATAGGAGCGGGGTGCAGTGGCGTGTGCCTGTGGTCCCAGCTACTCTAGAGACTGAGGCAAGAGAGGATGGCTGAGCCCAGGAATTCGGGGTCAGTCTGGGCTGCATAGCAAAACCCTGTCTCGAAGGAGGAGGAGAAGAAGCCTAATATACATGTAATTGGAATCTCAAAAGGAGATCAGGGTAAACAGAAAAAATATTTGAGCTGGGTGTGGTGGTACACGCCTATAATCCCAGTACTTGGGGAGGCTGAGACAGGAGGATCACAGGTTCGAGGACAGTCTCAGCAACTGAGCAACACTCTCAGTAACCTAATGAGAGAGACCTGGTTTGAAAAGGCAAATAATTTTTAAAAAGGGCTAGGGGTGTAGTTCACAGGTAGAATGCCTCTAGGTTTAATCCCCAGTACCACCAAAAAAGAAAAGAATTTTGAAGAAATAATGGCTGAAAACAGTTCAAATTTGATGAAAACCATAAACCCACGATCCAAGAAATTCAATAAACTACAAGCAGAAGAAATACGAAGGAAACTGCACCACAATACATTATAACCAAATTGCTTAAAACTAGTGGCAAAATTCTTCAAGGCTTAGGTCTTGGTTAATGGACAACATGGACACCTAACATGCCTATGACATTAAGAGATTTGTTCTGAAACACACAGAATACAGGCTTCACTCTGGAGGCTTTCTAGAAGATTTCCCCTAAGAAATACTTTCAATATTTATTTTTACACATATTTTGTTATCTTAATTATTATGTTACTTAAATTACCATGATTTTTTATGTGTGTGTGATCCTGGGGACTGAACCCAGGCCTCATACATGCTATCACTATGCTACATGCCTAGCCCTTATTTTGTTATCTTAAAAACTCAATCAGAAAGTTGAAGTCCTACCAGGTTTTGTATATGTCATGCAAATTATATATTAACTCTAATGTTTCCTTTTTCTTATTTTTAATAAAGGTATATGATATGATTTTGCTTCTTTTTGACAGAGCACAGGCTGTGGAAGCAACAGTCTAGGTTCTAATCCCTGCTCCTAGCCAGTCACAGTGGCGCACACCTACAATCCCAGTACTTGGGAAGCTGAGACAGGAGGATTGAAGGTTTGAGGCCAACCTGGGCAATTTAGTGAGATCCTGCTTCAAAATAACAAAATAGGGCTGAGGGCGTACCTCAGTGGTAGACTCCCTGGGTTCATCCCCAGACCCCCCCCCCCCCGCCAACAAACACACACACAAATCCCTGCTCTACATTTACTAGCTGAGTATCTCACGTAAGCTCTAAACCTCATTTCCTCATCTATAAAATGGGAAAAACACCTGATATATATGTAAGTATTAAATGGGAATTAAGCCGGGCATGGTGGCACACGCTTGTATTCCCAGTAGTTGGGAGGCTGAGACAGGAGGATTGCAGGTTCGAGGACAGTCTCAGGAAATAGTGAGACTTTCATTAACCTAGCGAGACTTTGTTTCAAAATAAAAATAAAATAGAGCCGGGCGTGGTGGTGCACGCTTGTAATCCCAGTACTTTGGGAGGCCGAGACCGGAGGATCCGGGTTCGCGGCCAGCCTCAGCGCTCCCCCCCCCCCGTCTCTTTCTCTCTCTCTCTACTTAGTGAGGCCCTCCGCAACTTCATGAGACCCAGTTTCAAAATAAAGTATAAAAAATAGGA
>PVJS01059743.1:0-11432 GCA_004027185.1 Glis glis
CCACAAAAAAAAAAAAAAAGAAAAGGAGCCGGGCGTGGTGGTGCACACTTGTGATCCCAGTATTTGGGAGGCTAAGACAGGAGGATCACAGGTTCGCGGCCAGCCTCAGCAACTTAGTGAGGCCCTCTGCAGCTTAGTGAGACCCTGTTTCAAAATAAAGAATAAAAAATAGGGATGGGGGTGTAGCCCAGAGGTAGAATGCCCCTGGGTTCAATCCCCAGTACCCTTCCATACACACAGATACAAAAATCTAACACAGAAATAAGACAAGAACAAAAGTCTGTACATGTTCAGTATGGATATGATCTGTCCTCTAATATTTTTGAGCTAAGTTGGTTTAATCTGTGGATGTGGACCTGTGAATGAGGAGGACCAACTGTATTCCCAAGCCCCCCATTGCTTCTCCTTCAAGTTATTATCCCATCCCAAGGGTAACCACCATCCTGACTTCGAACATTATAGATTAGTTTTCCCTGTTTTTCAACTTGATATATAAATGAAATCATTCACTACATGCTCTTTTATGTCTGGCTTCTTTCACTCAATATAATGTTTGGTGAGATTCACCCACGTTGTGCGTAATTGCAATTTATTCAGTCTCACAGCTCTATAGCTTTTGATTATCCAGTAAATACTATACTACTTATCTATGCTCTTGTTGATGGACATTTGGATAGTTTCCAGTTTGGTTCTATTACAAATGCTTCTGTAAACATTCTTGAATGTACTGGCAAACACATGTGTGTCTGTTGGATACATATCTATGAATTAAATTGTTAGGTCAAAAGATATGCAATCTGTCCCAGTAGCTTTTTAATAAATTCTCTTTCTGCTTAAAATCAATCCAATTTTATTTGTCTTGCTTGCAATCAAGAACCTGGACTGATATGCTATCCATTTTCAGCAGCTATTTTCTCCACAAAGCTTTTCTTGACTGCAAAACTCCTTGAGGAACAGTCATAATGATACCCCCACATTTCAGTATATTTTATATTATTCTGAACTATTCAAAGTTATTTTATGCTAGTAAATCCTATCTTTCCTACTGTCAACAGATCCAAAACAGCAGTTTCCAACTGTCACTTTACAACAAACCAGCATGCCATGGAAAAATTATAGTATATGGCAAGTTATTTGTTAGTAATAAAAAAGTACCAAAGTCTGTGACCAAATGATATATATGGGTAGATTCAAGGTTCCCTTTTGATAATGTTTTTGTCCTTCATTTAAATTCCAAGATGCTCCCTTAATCAGATGATCTTATCTATGCTGCAGCCCCTAGGAGTACGTCTTTTATATGAGTGTCATCTATCATGGGTGTCTTGATGAAGGAGACCAGGTCTATTACTTTTCCTCTATCTCCTATCATTCCTGGTAGTGCTGAATATATATTGGATTTTCAATAAACACAGATTGATTATATCAAGGTGAAAATACCCCACCATGAGGTCCTGAAATATAGCTTGATTTGGTTAGAGGAAGGCTAGTCCTTTAGCGCTTCCAAATCATGAACCTATCGGTCTCCTGGACACTCCCTCACACCTTATGTCACTTTCTCCTCAAATATTGACATGGATTTCAAGCTAAGAATAATGCTTTTCCCATAAGTAAGCTTACGGGTGAAATATTTATACTTTGGCAAAAAGCATCTAGCATGCAATTTCCACTTATTGCTATACTTGATGTTAGAATAACCAAGCTAGTTTTTCTTAAAAGGCTTTATGACAATAAAAAGTCAGAGCTGAATACATCCTAGAGTATATGATTATGGAGCTGAGAGTTTATTCTCCAAAGAAAAGAGAATGTATCACCTCAAAATCAACATTCTCAAATTCACATATCCTCTCAATCCTGTTTCCAAAAAAGGTCTTTATAGGTTCTTTGAGAACTCAGATCTTATTTACCCAAGCATGAGAAACAACAAAAAGTGGCTAAGTTTTTACAAGTTTGACCCAAAGTGTAGCTAAAAAATATTCATCTGGAAAAACTGGAAGTGGAAGAAGGTAATAATAGTGACAAAACAAAATCAACAACAACAACAAAACAATGACCTAGCCAGGTGTGGTGGCACACGCTTGTAATCCCAGTACTTGGGAGGCTGAGGAGGATGGCAGATTCGCAGCCAGCCTCAGCTACTTAGCAAGGCCCCTAGCAACTTAGTGAGACCCTGTTTGAACATAAAAATAAAATAAGGCTGGGAGTGTAGCTCAGAGGTAGAATACCCCTGGGTTCAATCCCCAGTAGCGCACGCGCACACACACACAAATGACCTAAGAAACAATATAATGAGGTGATTAAGAGCATCCATCCCTGGAGCTGAAGAGCTAGAATTCAAATCAAGCAGTTCAACTTACTAGCTGTGAGACTTCCAGCAAGTTACTCTTGCTGAGAATTGTAGTGTGTATCTCTGTAATGGAGTCTTCAAAAGCAAATAAGCAGCCAGGTGTGGCGGCACATGCCTGTAATCCCAGTACTTGGGAGGCTGAGACAGGAGGATCACAGGTTTGAGGTCAGCCTCAGCAACTTGGAGAAGCCCTCAGCAATTTACTGAGACCCTGTTTCAAACTAAAAATCAAAATAGGGCTGGGGATGTAGCTCAGAGGTAGAATGCCCCTAGGTTCAATCCCCAGTACCACACTCACACACAAAAAAAACCATATAAGCCCTTCAGAGATAAGAGAACTTTGCCAAGCAAGTTAGAGATTCAAGTTTACAAATCTCTCTTCTAGTAAACACAGAAGCTAAAAGGGATACTTCCAAATTTTTAGGTGTATGCTTATTTTCACAGTAAGGTAAGGACACTTGTCCTCAATTTTATCCATTCAGAATGATGTTGGCCAAAAAAGGTCTTTAAAAGCCGGGCTTGGTGGCGCACGCTTGTAATCCCAGTACTTTGGGAGGCGGAGACCAGAGGATCCGGGTTCGCGGCCAGCCTCAGCTCGCTCTCTCTCTCTCTTTCTCTCTCTCTCTCCCTGTCTTTCTCTCTCTATACTTAGTGAGGCCTCCGCAACTTCATGAGACCCGGTTTCAAAATAAAGCATAAAAAATAGGGCCGGGGGTGTAGCACGGAGGTAGAACGCCCCTGGGTTCAATCCCCGGTACCGCAAAAAAAAAATAAAATAAAGAAAGGTCTTTAAAAAAATAGGACACAAGCCGGGCGTGGTGGCGCACACTTGTAATCCCAGTACTTGGGAGGCGGAGACCGGAGGATCCAGGTTCGCAGCTAGCCTCAGCTACGTAGTGAGGCCCTCCGCAACTTCGCGAGACCTGGGTTTCAAAGTAAAGGATAAAAAAATAGGGACGGGGGTACCCCTCTGGGTTCAATCCCCGGTACTGCAAAAAAAAAAATAGGACACAGGGCATACCACACCTATTTACTCTCTTTTCTATTCATTGATGCCTTTTCCCATAGGTTTAAATCAGATTAACTTACCACATTAATAATTCCTAATACAGGTTTACTTGCTACATTTGGTTGCTTATCCTCTTGCTTTTTGATAAGTCCCTTAGAACAGAAAAGCAATATGATTTTAAACTGTGAATGTTGGACAGGTGAAGAGGAACATTAAAATTAATAAAAATACAGTTTTAACCTATAAAATGACCTCTTTTTTGTGGTACTAGGGACTGAACCCAGGGCCATTCTACCTTTGAGCTACACCCCCAGCCCTTTTTATTTTTTATTTTGAAGCAGGGTCTCATTAAGTTGCTCAGGCTGTCCTCGAATTTATAATCCTTCTGTCTCAGCCTCCCAAGTACTGGGATTACAGGCATGTGCCCTGACACCCAGCATCACTTTTTTTTAATGTCAGAGAGTGGGTAAGGAAATGAGAGTCAACTCTATCCAAGTAATGGAAAGTGCTTATTGCTGAGCAGTTTGGCAGACCTCCAGAATTCTTTTGCAATACACAGCAGGATACCAACAAATACTTATAAAACACACTTTTGGATCTGAGGGGATCAACAATCACTTTAATACCAAATTATCTCCTTTTTTTGTACTGGGTATTGAACCCAGGGGCGTTCTACCTCTTGAGTTACACCCCCAGCCGTTTTACTTTTTATTTTGAAACAGGGTCTCACTAAGTTGCTAAGGACCTCACCAAATTGCTAAGCTAAATTACTAAGGTTGGCCTTGAATCTGCAATGCTCCTGTGTCAGGCTCCCAAGTACTGGGATTACAAATACGATCAGAATGCTTTTGTCAGCCGAACATGGTGGCACACGCCTATAATCCCAGTACTTGAGAGACTGAGACAGAAGGATCACAGGTTCAGACCAGTCTCAGCAACTTAGAGAGACTCTTAGCAACTAGTGAGACCCTGATTCAAAACAAAAATTTCTTTTAAAAAGGGTTGACTGCATAGCTAAGAGGTAGAAGGCTCCTGGGTTCAATCCTCAGTACAAAAACAACAACAAAAGAATGGGTCTGTTACTACATGAGGGAAAACTTTCATCTATTGCCCTTTCTATAATGACTCTAAGTCATATAGCTTTTTTTCCAGAATATTCTCTGATCAGTTATCTCATTCAAATAAATATCAGTATAATTTAGTTTTTTCTCACCCCAAGGGACACTGAGATCAGCATCAGTGCTGTGAAATAATCTTTGGTTACAAAGTCCACCTGAGGATATAAGAGAAGAAAGCTGTATACATGGGAACTACCTAAATATTTGTAATACTATCAGATGTAATGACTAATGAACTAATGACAAGCCTGTCCTTTGAAGTATCTCTCTTATAGCTACAATTTTGACATAATCTTGAAGTCAAAATTATTAGTTAAACAAAATGTGGTAAGGCTGTAGAAAAATCTCAATGCTTACATTTTCTTTTTTAGATGGCATCAAAAAGGAGAGATATTAGCTCTTTGTAAAAACCTAAGTCTCCTCACCAAGGACTTCATAGTTTTCCATATTAACTTTCATGACTATGCAGGGGGATCTAAAGGAGCACAGGTAAGAGACTAGTATCATTATATGGGATTACACCTTAGTAACTTGGTCTATAATTACCTGGATGCTTAATACTGCTTTTGAGGCTCTCAATCCAAAGACACAAAAGAACTTCTTTCAAACATCATTTAAGGTTCACAGAAGAAAAAGGAGACCAAGTTGGTCTAGTTCACCATCATATCCCCAGTGCTCATCAATGAATACCCTCAAAAAGGATCTACTGAGAGTTAACCATGTACCAGGCCCAGTGCTAGGGAGGCCATGGAAAATAATAGTTCATAAGATACTCTCCCTTAGGGAGACTTGATTAGAACTAGGAGGAAAAAGGGAACAGAAAATAGGGCACTGTAATACCTTAAGAGTTTGAGATCCATCTTGAATTGACTCTTGTACAAGGTTAGAAGGTGGGGTTTATTTCTATTTTTCTGCATATGGTTAGCCAGTTTTGCCAGCACCATTTATTGAAGAGGCTATCTTTTTTCCAGTGGATGTTTTTAGCCCCTTTGTCAAAAATCAATTGGCTGTAGGTATGTGGATTTGTTTTGGAGTCTTCTATTCTGCTCCATTGGTTTATGTGTCTGCTTTTGTGCCAATACCATGCTATTTTTATTACTATGGCTTTGTAGTATAGTTTGAAGTCAGGTATTGTGATGCCTCCTGCATGGTTCTTGCTTCTGAGAACTACTTTGGCTATTCTGTGTTTTTTGTTGTTCCAAATGAATTTAAGGACAGATTTTTCTATGTCAGTGAAGAATGACTTTGGTAGTTTAATGGATATTGCATTGAATCTGTAGATCACTTTTGGAAGAATGGCCATTTTGATGATATTTATTCTGCCTACCTAAGAGCATGGGAGATCTTTCCATCTTCTTTCTTTTTTGTTTTGCGGTACCAGGGGTTGAATCCAGGGGTGTTCTACCTCCGAGCTACACCCCCGGCCCTATTTTTTATCCTTTATTTTGAAACCAGGTCTCACGAAGTTGTGGAGAGCCTCACTAAGTAGCTGAGCCTGGCCCGAACCCGGATCCTCTGGTCTCCACCTCCCAAGTACTGGGATTACAAGTGTGCGCCACCACACCCGGCTTTAGATCTTTCCATCTTCTAAGATCTTCTTCAATTTCTTTTTTCAATGTTTTATAATTTTCCTTGTAGATGTCTTTTACCTCCTTGGTTAGGTTTATTACCAAGTATTCAGACCAGAGACCTTGCAGCTACTCGAAGAGGGGATAGGTCCAACACTTCAACACATAGGCACAGGTAAAGACTTCCTCAACAAGATCCCAAAGGCACAGGAAATTAAAATGAGGATCAATATATGTGATTGCATTAAACTGAAGAGCTTTTGTGCAGCAAAAGAAACAATTAAGATCCTCAACAGAGAGCCAACAGAATGGGAGAAGATTTTTGCCAGCTACTCCTCTGATAGAGGACTAATATCTAGAATATACAGAGAACTTAATAAAATCACCATTAAAAAAACAAATAACCCAATAAAAAATGGTCAAGTGAACTAAATAGATACTTCACAGAAGAAGAAATACAAATGGCCAATACATGTATGAAAAAATGTTCAACATCATTAGCAGTCAGAGATGCAAATCAAAACTACCCTGAGATTTCACCTAACCCCAATTAGAATGGCAATGATTAAAAACACAAATAACAACAAATGCTGGCGAGGATATGGAGAAGTAGGAACTCTAATACACTGTTGGTGGGAATGCAAATTAGTGCAACCACTTTGGAAAACAGTGTGGAGGATCCTCAGAAGGATGGGAATGAACCTACCATATGACCCAGCAATACCACTTCCAGGCATCTACCCAAAAGAACTGAAACCAAACTACCAGACTAATGCATGTGTATCTATGTTTACAGCTGCACAATTCACAATTGCCAAACTTTGGAACCAGCCAAGGTGTCCATCAAGAGATGAATGGATTACAAGACTATGGGATATGTATACAATAGAATTTTACGCACCCATAAAGAACAAAATTACATCATTTGCAGGGAAATAGAGAGAACTAGAGAACATTACGCTAAGTGAGATTAGTCAATTAGTCAGTCACAAAGAGTGAAAAGTTGGATGTTCTCCCTAATATGAGGAAGCTAGGGAGAATGGGACTTAGAAGGGACTCCAGACAAAGAAGGATGAACAAAGAAGGTGACCTAACTGAGGGAGTTGGGGGGGGATGGAGGGAAACACACTAAAGCACATGATGGATATATACAAACTTGTAAGACACAATCACTATGCTGAGCATGAAAGGGAGGGAAGGGGGAGAACAGGGTGGGATTTGAGGGAGGGCTAAATGAGCAATGTGTGCATGTATGATTCTGCTACCCTGACACTTACCAAAATGTATAATTACAATGCACCAATAAATGAATATAAAAAAAGGTTTGGGAGAGATAAGATTTATTCTAATTCCCCCAAAGGGTCAAATGGCTGACCTTCTAACCCCTGGTCTCTGCCCAAATGTCACTCAAGAATGGACAACCCTCTGACCACATAATAAGACAGGTCATCCCCCATCTCCCACTCACCCCTCCCTTCAGCTCACTCTCCTTCCTCACTATCTGCTTTAGTTTTTATTTTTTTTGCAGTACTGGGGATTGAGCCCAGGGGCATTCTACCTCTGAGCTATACCCCCAGGCCTATTTTTTATTCTTTATTTTGAAACAAGGTCTCAATAAGTTGGGGAGGGCCTCACTAAGTAGCTGAGGCTGGCTGTGAACCTGTGAACCTCCTGTCTCAGCCTCCCAAGTACTGGGATTACAAGAGTACGCCACCACACCCGGTTTTGCTTTATTTTCTTTATGAGGTTTATCAGTACCTAAAATTATATTATTTACCTATTGGGCTATCTTCTCCCAAGTAAGTTTCATGAGAGCAGGTCCTCATCTGTCTTGTCCAATGCTCTCTCCCTTTCACCTAGTACACTGGCTGGGGCACAATAGGCATTTGACAAACATTTGTGGGAGGGAGGAACTCCCACCAGTGAAGTATGTGTTAACAATATGTATAGGAGGTTTTTCCCACCCAAGAGTGTCAATGCTTTAAAAAATAAGCCTCACTCAACCCTGAAAAAAAACAGAAGTCAAGCTAGTTATAAAAATCAATAACCACAGAAGAATTCTGAAATCTATGATGTCACAAAGGAAACAAAATTAAGCAATGAGGCTACAAAAGAACTTTCATCCACTGCACTTTCTATAACGACTCTAAGTCATATAGCTTTTTCCCAGAATGTTCTCTGATCAGTTATAACCCATTCAAATAAATATCAGAATAATTTATTTTCTGTGAAAAATAACAATTTATAGGCTCTAAGAATTCTTTTCTACACTTACTATAAAGGAGCTATTTTTTGCCCTCTTTTCCTACAGTGCTGGGGATGGAACCTAGTGCCTCACATATGCTGGGCAAGTGTTCTACCACTAAGCTACATCCCAGCCCTACAGAAGCTATTTTTAAAAGGCTACTGGTGGAGCTGGGATAGAGTTATAAAGTTACAAAGTGCAACTGGCACATCTAGAACACTAATGCTAATAAGACTACAAATTCAGGACAGACTCTCCGACCTGTTCTCTATAAGGTACCCTGGGCACAGTACCAGGTATACAGTAGGTACTTTACAAATTTTTTTAACTTTACAAATATTGAGTTTTCAAAAATCTATTCTTGCTATCCATTTTGATATAGAAAAGTAATGTGCAAAACCCACCAAGCAACTGAAGACTTGCTGAATTCTTAAGAGACATGGAAGGACTCTGAGCTCCACAAAGAACCAAAAGCTGTCAGAAAAAGCAGCTGTATCGAAAGATAGTTTCCACTGCTTTCTGGAACCTGTTAAAAATGGGATCTAACCACATTATTAACTTTTACTACTTGAAATCTTGTTCTGAACTTGGAGGTGGAGGGAATCAACCTTGGAAATCTTCCAAGAGGATGAATCTGGTTAGTCCCAATCAATAAATGGCAAACAAGCTGATGTGCTGACGGGTTCTTTTATGTGTTTTCTGCCTGTTTATTTTCTGCAGTGAGCAAGCACTGCTTTTGTGAAAACGAAACAAGAAAAGCTTTCACTAAAAAACAAAAAATATTTAATGACATGAAAGCCAACAAGTAGGACAACTATAACTTTTTTTCCTCCCTTTCACTAAACAATAACAGTGTTGTGTTTGTGCACAGATTCAACTGGCAGGGAACCACTGATTAACAGATGCCTTGGTCAAATGTGTTCTAGTCACTGGTAAGGTGCTTTCCATTGTAAACAAGCCTCTCTTAGCATTAGTTGGCCTTCACTAAGTGCTTCACGGTACATTTAAGGCTTCGAATTAAGTGTTCAAGCAAAGCTGCATGGCCCCATTTCAGAAGTGCTACACAAGAGTAGCACTTTTCTGCACCCTGTTGCCAGCTGGACTAGATCAAGGATTTGTAACCGGTTTGGTGTCAGGACCCCTTTACTCTCCTATCCACAGACGACCTCACAGAGCTTTGAGTTATGTGAATTATATCTACTGGCATTTACTGCAATAGAAATGACAACTGAGAAATGAATAAAACACAAGAACATCACAGCCATCAGGGTGGTGATGTCAACATGTTATGTAGCCTCTGGTAAAATCCACTGTACACTGGTGAAAGGGTGAGAGTGAAAAGGACAAATACCTTCTTAGTAACATTCTGAAAAGTTTTGATCTCAGAAAAGTTCCTTGAGAATGACTGAATTCAATAGTCGAGATCCCTTCCCGTGCTATGACTCTGAAGCAGGGTTTTCCAACCTTGACACTACTACAGGTAATTCTTTGTTGAGAAGGGTTATCCTGGGCCTGTAGGAAGTTCAGCAGCATCTCTGGCCTCTATCCACTAGATGCCAAAAGCAACCCTCCAATTATGACAACCAAAAATGTCTCTGGATATATTGCCAAATGTCCCCTGATTGAGAACCCACTGCTCCAGGGTGTTGATTTTATCCTACTAAAATGTGAATTACAAAATGTTTACCTCTCAGTGCCTTTCCACACCCCTAATATGTCCCTTTCCTCCCCACTCCCATCTGGGTCTGTTCCTTCTGTTCTCTTTTTAGGTCACAAACAGCAAGAGCCAGTGGGTAACAACAAGCTCAGGATGAATCAGGTCAGGAAGAGACACACTGGTCAAAGTTCACCTTTAGGCATTAAAGCTGTTATGGATTCACTGTCTGTCTGGGCAGGGCACAGTCAGCTGACATTCATCCAGCCATTCTTAGGACCTACTAAGGACAGGATCTAAAGAAGCCACTATCCCCTCCTCCCAAAAGGAGGTAACAGGCCAACTACTATGTGATGGGGAAGAAAACAAGAGACTCTGACAGCAAAGAGGTAGTATACAAACCTCAGATACACAACCACCAAAACCTCACATCTGAGAAGCTTTCCCAACAGAAGTATCTGGGAAATTTTTTAATTTTTATTATTATTTTTTTGGTCAGGGTCTAACTAGGAGGAAGTAGCAAAACTGATAGAAAATCGACATCCTCAACACCTCCAAGTCACACATTCACTCCCCGCCAAAGTCCTCACTCATCCCTTTAGTTTCTAGAGGTTGGGTTCCAGTTTTCTCTCCTGAAAACTACCCCAGCCACCCTAGGTCCCTTCACCCTCAAAACTCTCAGCAGTTAACTCAAATCCAGCATCGTTCCTCACTGCTTCGATCGCCTTTTTGCAAGTCTCAAATTCCTACCTACAAAAACTCCAGCCTTGTCCCTGCCCCTGGGGCTTTACTGTCCTATCTGCCCCCACCCGTACTCGCCCAGCCCTCGGCTATTTCACGCAGGTACAGTGCCTTCCCTCCCAATTTTTTTTCTCGCCCTGTAGTTTTTCCATCATCTTCAAAACTCTTCCCTGATTCCAGTAAAACAAAACTCCCCTAGTCGTCTCTGCAAGTACCGCCCTCCTTAGCGTCTTCCCCAAGTTACTCTTTCTAGCCCGACCCCCTCCACTCTTCACTCTTCCCTGCCTACTCCCGTGGCACTCGGGTGCGCCCTCCTTCCCCCATCCCTCGGTGAGGCCTACTCTAGGTCACTGCTCGCCTCCCTGGGGCGACTCCCGCCGCCCAGTGTCACCTGCTGAGCTTCTCAACCCCCTCCACCCGACCCGTCTTTCAGGTTGTGGCCTTTGAACCTGGGCCCGGGGCCCCGGCGGAGAGGCTAATCGGGAGGGCCGACAACTCACCCAGGACTAGGCAAAGCAGTACGAACCCCGAGCCCGGAACCGAAGAGAAACGGAAGTACACCATGATCCCGCAGGGCAGGAGGCGGCAGCGGCGACAACACCGGCAGCAATACCAGCGGAAAGGCTCGGTGACCACCGACCACAGTGCAGGAAAAGCCTCGAGTCGCCGCTTCGGCCCGAGTCATAAGACCGAGGGCGGGGCCCTTTCTTGCGTTCAGCCAATCCGTACGCGAGTAAGCGGCGAGAGGGATGG
>PVJS01059744.1:0-11426 GCA_004027185.1 Glis glis
TATGTACATCATGTGCTATAGTGTGTTTCCCTCCACCCCCCTCCCAACTCCCTCAGTTAGGTCACCTTCTTTGTCCATCTAAAGATTTCTTCTTCTTCCCTTCTAAGTCCCTTCTAAGTCCCATTCTATCTAGCTCCCACAGATCCCATTTTTAAAATTGATTTCTTAGACTTCAGCAGTCCTCCTCAAAGTAAAGCAATACATCAGGATCAATAGAACAGACTCATTAGAAGAAACTTAATTTTGTCTGGCATGGTAGTGCATACCTGTAATCCCAGCTACTCAGGAGGCTGAGGCAGGAGGATCACAAATCCAAGGCCAGCCTGGACAACTTAGTGAGGCCCTCTCTGAAAATAAAAAAATAAAAAGAGCTAGGGATATAGCTCAGTGGTAGAGCATCACTGGGTTCAATCCCAGGTACCACCAAAAAAAAAAAAAAAGCTTCTTCAATATTTGATGAATAATCAACACACAATTCAGCTGGAAAAGAATTTAAACAAGGCAGAGATGCTATTCAGATTTTGAGATTTCATATCAGAGACATTGTAGACCAGTCTAAAATCAATTCCTTTTCAAATTATACACTCAGGGGAATGAGCACTAGGAAACAGATCAGAAAGCCAATGCACTATTGTCTACAAGATGATGGTGGCCTGCAACCAGAGTAGAGAGTGCCAGCAGTGGAGGCTGTGAGAACCCGCTGGAGACGGAATATGTTTCAGAGGTAACGATAACAGAATTTCCTGACAGATTGGATGTGGAGTGAGAGAAAGAGAGGAACCTGGATGATGCCAAGGTTTGGACCTGAATAGTTTGAAAGAGGGATTGCCATCACCTGAGAAGATACAGAAGACAGAGGAGACTACAACTAGCAGATGTTGCTGAAACGGGCCTGGGAGGTGGTGGTAGGAATCAGAACTTTACTTTAGGACGTATTAAAATTTTATTAGATATTCAAATGGAGATGTCAAGTAGGTGGTTGGATCTGGAGTGGCGTGGGACAAAGGTAAAAACTAGAGATATATTTTTGGAGTTACTCGGCCTAATAGATTGTATTTAAAGTTATGTAACTTGATCACTAATAAAATGAGTTAAGATAAAAAAGAACTGAAGACCAAGGATGGCCACAGGGTACTGATTGCATGAAGACTGACTGCTCCTTGTCAGTCTTTTATCCAGGTTCTTTTTCCTCTCTCGAGAACCCATGGAAGTATGGACTGTAACTCCCTCCACTGCTTCCTTGGCTCACCCCTGCCACTCTTCTCCCCACCATCTTAATTGATCCTTCTATTTCCAGTTTCCCAGTACCTAGTACTGAACCTAAGATAGGAGGCTGGGATTCTAACTCTAATGGCCAATTCTTCATAGTCCTTATTTTGGGGACAGTCCTTATGATTTCTGATACACCTGTTACCATTTTGAATTTAGAAATTATTGGAGATCACAGCTAACACAGAGGCCTGAATGCTACCCAGAAGTCTAAATACTATGTCCTGTCCAGCTATCCCGGCTGCTGGTATCCACACGGACCAGAATGGGCTTGCTATACTCTTCTTCCTCATCCTTGGCCACAGACCAACTCTATCCCCTTCAATATGGTAGCACCAACTAGAAACAATTGAAGATGAAAGCAATCTGCTGAAGCACTCTGAAATTAAGAGATTTCTTCACTTACCAGCACAACCAAGGTCAGTAACGCTATTATTACTCTGGCAAACACTGTATATTTCAACTTTTGCTTTATACAATAGGTTTTTACTTATTTGTTTTTTTGGAACATCTAATATACATCATGCTTTTAAGTACTATACATATTAATACAGTCTTCTTGACATTATAGGTCATTGCTAATAGAGTGCAAAGTACTATTACTTTACTGAGATAAAATTTTTTTACTTTACTGAGACAAAATATGTATATAAATTAAAAATATGTATATAAATAAGATAGAAAGCCCAAACTATCTAAAAGAGAAACAAATAATACAAAAAGAAGTTTGTTTTGTGGCACTGGGGATTGAATCCAGGAACATTCTACCTCCTAGCTACACCCCCACCCCTTTTTGTTTCTTATTTGAAAACAGGGTCTTGCTCAGTTGCTGAAAGCCTCACTAAATTGCTGAGGCTGGCTTCGAACCTACGATCCTCCTGTCTCAACCTCCCAAGTATTGGAATTACAGGCATGTGCCACTACGCCCAGCTAAGAACTGTGTGCATGTATGTTAACATCAAATAGATATTCATTGTGATGTGAGACTCCAATGCACCAATAAAAGAACATTAAAAAATAATTAATTAATTTAAAAATAAAGAAGTGTGGGGAACAGAAAACCAACTACAATTCAGATACAATTTCCTTCTTTCCTTTTCCTCCCTCCCTCCCTCCCTCCCTCCCTCCCTCCCTTCCTTCCTTCCTTTCTTTCCTTCCAATATTTGTGGTCCTTTCAGAGGGTAACACTTGACCAAAGAGAAGAAACAGCCAAAGCAAAGGCACATTGTCAGGAAGTTATTAAATTTGGTCAAGGAACAGCAAGAATTTTGGGCAAATGAATGGTGAGTAGCACTGAGAAACAAAATTACCAGGATGGGTCAAAATTTTGCTTTTTAAAAATGCACGACACAAGTGTTTTCAAATTTGATTTTTAAATGTCTTGTAATGCAGCTAAAGCAACTGTGACCACAAACTACATTGCTGTCAAATTTCCAAAACACACACAAGACATTAAGTATTGGATTCTTGAGAGAATATAGTCAAACCACAAAATATATTTGTAAATAATTATAAAGGGTTATGCAAACCTACAAGTCAGATAATTTAGAGTTGTGGCTAGAATCAGTCTTTAATTCACTGTTCTTGACAACTAAAAGGAAAAAATTTAAAGCAAATGTTTTCAAAATCCTTCAAAGAATGCTAACAAATGAATATTTTAAAATGGGATTCCAGAAGCTTATAATTTTATGTCCTGTGTTTTAGCTGTGTGCTGCTGTACTCAAGAATGCTACTATTATGAAAGAGTAAATCTGATATGAACTGATTCCAGGAGTTAAGTGATTCTATTTAGAGACTTACCAACATTCCACAGAAAAAGTTGCTTAAACAGAGATAAGTAGCTAGAGACAAAGTTAGAAATAGGTTAGAAATACGCAGAAATTTGATACACAAAGAAAAATCTTAAAGGTTCTTTCTAATGTTCTCTTAAACTTAAAAACCCACAGGCCACTTAACATTAATATTTTCCCTAAGGGATCTTGCCATTTCCTTTAGATCTCCCCCTTAATTTTGTGTTTCCTATTTACAGTATAAAAAATGAAGGAAATGATCACAACTGGGTAACAAACATGGCAAGGGAACACTAATCGAAAGTATCAACAAATTATCTAGGGATTTGCAACAACAACACAATTTCAACCTGAAAAATCCCTTTGCTTATTCAAGTAGAAGTAAGAAATTGGCCAAGCACAGTAGTGCACGCCTGTAACAACAGTCCCTGGGAGGCTAAGACAAGATCATCACAGATTCAAGGCCAGCCTCAGCAATTTAGCAAAACTGTTTCAAAACAAAAAGGGTCAGGGGTGTAGCTCAGAGGTACGATGTCCCTAGGTTCAATGCCCAGGTATTCCCCTACACACACACAAGAAGTAAAGAACTGTAGACCTCCTATTTTATATGTTCTGTGAGTGAGCTTGGCAAAAATCTATGCAGAAGCCACTGTTTCAAACTCTGAAAGACTTAATGAAGTCACTCTAAAATACAGAATTCTCGCCGGGCATGGTGGCGCATACTTGTAATCCCAGTACATGGGAGGCTGAGACAGGAGAATTGCCGCCGGCCTCAGCTACTTAGTGATGCCCTCCACAACTTAGTGAGATCCTGTTTCAAAATAAAGAATAAAAAATAAGACTGGGGGTATAGCTCGGAGGTAGAATGCCCCTGGGTTCAATTCCCAGTACTGCGAAAATAAATAGATAAATAAATAATAGAATTCTCTTAAAAATTCAGTTCATGTGTACATAAGAATATATATATTGTTAATTCAATCACCTGGTATAATTTAATGTGCAAAGAGGAAAAAATGATTTAGAATACTTTACTTATATTTTAACATTTTCTGATAGTACAGTTTTATAATAAATTAAGATAGAAATTATAGTATATGCTACAGGTTGTTTTTAAATTTAAAATTTATCAATTCCTCCTAAGTTTTGCTCTTTTTAAACTTTCACCTTCTCTAATATAAAACATGATAGAATAGCAAACCCTTTATGAAAATATAATGGTGTAAATGATTGGAATTGATGTCTATAACAATGCAAATTGAGGTGATCGCCTCTTTAAAGATTTTTTTTGGGTACTGGGGATTGAACCCAGGGGCATTCTACCTCTGAACTACACCTTCAGACCTATTTTATTTTTTATTTTGAAACAGGGTCTCACTAATTTGCTGAGGGTCTCGCCAAGTGGCTGTGATCCTATCTCAGCCTCCTAAGTCCTGGAATTACAGGTGTGCACCACCACGCAGGCTCCATGTTAATTTTTTTAAATGTAGCCAATCACTCAACAGCATTTAATAAACTCCCATGTGCCTTTGGTTCTCAAGAGTTTATAATCTGGTGTTGGTCTCTGACCTTGCTAATCACCCAAATCTCTAAGCTCATCTAGGAGATTTGGAAGGATATCAGAGGAACTGTCAGCTTCATTTCACTCTTTTTAATATCTGACTTCATTAATTCAGTATGTTGTTTTCCTTAATTAAGAAAGGTAGTATGTATAATGGTTAGGAGTACAGACTAAGCCAGAAGCCCTACATTCAAATCCTGTTTGATATTATAGCTTACAACTATGATCTTAAGTAGTTAGTCTCCCTCCCTCAATTTCCTTATCTTTAAAACTAGTTCTTACCTCATAGATAAGGCGGTTGCTAGGATTAGAGACAGGATTAAAAGCAGTTACTACAGTTTCACTATTATGACTTAATAAAACTTCTCCCTAAAGATAGCAGATGTAGACAACACATGTAAGAAAAGTCACTGCTCAAATTCATTCTCAATTACCTTGTGTTTTCCCCAATGGAAGCCCAGAACAAATACTGTAGCTTCAGAAAAACAGATCAAATTCTCAAACTGTTCCATTCTAGATATTCGAGATTTTTTACAGCACCTCTTACCTAGAAGGCATATTAGAAATACAGATAATTTAAGGTACAAAGTATTCTAAAATACTAAGTCCTTCTTTAATTAGAATTAATCCTTGGGGAATATCTCTTCAATAAATATCCTACTAACTATATGGCATTCTAATTAGCATAGTTTCCCAATTTAGAATTGGTATGAGATTTGGCAACCAAGTCAATTAGTACTTTTTGAGTGACTATACTTTGTCAAATGATGTTTTACCAAATCTAGTCAATATCTTTAGGTATATAATATATGTTGTTATATATTGAAGATACTTATTTAAGTATACATTTATCACTAGAATATCAGCATATAGTTTTGAAAAAAATTTAGTTGCAATTGAAGTTGTAGCATTCTGATAACAAAAATTATGCAAAGTTGTCACTGATCTATTTTATGAGCTTTTCTTTACTAGGAGATAAAAAATATTTTCATTTCTTAATGATGACAGCCACATAAATACACATTTTCCTTCTTTGTGTTTGTTTTTAAATGACTAAACAGATTCGAGTTGCTTGCCCAAAACCACAACCACTGGAATCTTGGTATGGCTTCTGATCAATTAGGCTTCTGGTAGTTTTGTTTTGTTAAGTACTTGCAAGATTCTTGAGGTAATTCCAGAATTATGCAACTTGCTAACAAAACACTAGTGAGATCTGAGCTAAATAAGTGATATATAGGCAATCTATATTGGTAAAGCCAAATGGGTCATTATTATTAAAAATAACAAGGTTTAAGTGGTTGATCAATGTGGGTAGAGGGAATCAGTTTTCTTTTCTTTTCCTTTCCTTTTCCTTTTCCTTTTCCTTTTCCTTTTCCTTTTCCTTTTCCTTTTTCTTTTCTTTGTAGTACCGGGGATTGAACCCTGGGCATTCTATGTCTGAGCTACACCCCCCAGGCCTATTTTATTTTTTATTTCAAAACAGGGTCTCACTAAGTTGTGGAAGGTCTTGCTAAATTGTTGAGGCTGGCCACGAACCTGTGCTCCTCCTGTCTCAGCCTCTCAATTACTGGGATTACAAGCATGCACAACCATGCCCAGCTCCGGTTTCTTTTAAAAAATTATTTTCTTTTTCAGAAAGTTTCCTAGGCTACCCGACTCAAGCACCATGAAAGAAATAACAGTTCCTTTCATTTCTTCCTCTTTTTATCATATACTGAGAAACCTCCTCACTTTAGTCCTTGGATATACTAAGTTTTTCCTCTTTGGTTTCCACCTTTTCCACCAACCTTCTGTATCCTTATCGTTAATAAAAATCATACCTGCAAAAATTATATGCTAAAATAATAAGCAAAATGCTTTTGTAATTCTGTTTTCAGACATTTCTTCTAGAACATAAGTTAAGGATAGGCACTATGAATTCTTTAAAGGCCAGGTATAATGTCATTGAAATTCATCCCTGCATCCCTAGGGAATTTGTTCCAGAACCCTCTATTGATACCAAAATCTGCAAATGCTCAAGTGTCTTATATAAAATGGCACATATTTGCATGTAATCTATGCAGGTCCTCCCATACACATTAAATCATGTCTAGTTTATATATAATACCTACTACAATGTAGATATTATATAATTAGTTGCTATACTGTATTGTTTAAGGAATAATGACAAGGAGAGAAAGTCTGTACATGTTTAGAACAGACAAAATCATCATCGGCCTAAACACAATTTCGGTCTGTGGTTGATTGAATCCCCAGATATGGATCCTATGCATATGGAGAGCCAAATATATCTGAAAAAATGAATTTGTTTACAATTTCAACTCTATACTATAGGTCCACAGCTTTAAAAAGTGTCCCTCTGCCCTGCTCTGCTATTACAATAATTTATCAATTTAGACTTTGCTGCTCACAAAAAAAGGTGATTTTGGAGTTCACGTGTGAAGAAAAGCAGTTTCCTTTCAACTCCCAAATGCTAGTAACTCTAAATTATTCACACAGCCAGAACTCTGACTCTATAGCCTGTTTTCCAGTCTGTTTTGTTATATTTTCAAGTGTGATTCAAAGTAAGTGTCAACTTTGTTAATCTGAAGTTTGAAACACATATACTTACAAAGTGCTTGACTTTGGGGGCTTGAAGTAATTAAGAAACCACACAGGCCTCTATCTCCTAAACCAGAGAGGATTTTGGGGTCAATTTTGGAAATTGGGAGCAGGATTTTACACAGTAATTTTTTTTATGTTTCCTGGGGATTCAGCTGTTCATATCAACCTACTCTATATACAGATATGAACCACTGCCCTTATTTTGAGGCACTAAAATGATACCATTTAAAAAAATGGAGCCCGGCACAGTGGCACACTCCTATAATCCTAGCTACTTGGGAGGCTGAAGCAGGAGGATTGCAAGTTCAAAGCCACCTTCCGCAACTTAGCAAGACCCTCTCAAAATAAAATTTAAAAGGGGACGGGGATATAGCGCAGTGGTAGAGTGCCAGTGGGGTCAATCCCTAGTGGCTACGCGTGTGTGTGCACATATATGCACATACACAACAGAAAGGTGCCGTCATTCAATTGAGGTGCTTCTTGACCTTTGTGAGAAATAGATCTTTTCTATCAAAGGAATGGCTTGACTTGGGCACTATGTTGTAAAGCTGTCATTTGTGTAACTGTATTTGTGTACCTGTGCTTATATTTTTAAAGATAGCATTTCCTAAAAATTTTGAGTGCCAACCCCTCCCCCGGCGTCCCCTTCAGCCAATGGTGTAAAGAGTGTGAGGCTGTGTTCACACCAATAGCACAGCACAGAAGCCCCGAGCTGAAGATAAAATGCCCAGTAATTTCCTCCATGTTGTTCCTTGCACACTAGACCTTCCTGGTGACAGGAATCCTTTTTGCTAAAAGTAAAATTCGCCTTGCCGAGCTGCTTTCAAGTACATGTCTTTTTTTTTTTTAACGACACCATAAAAATTTACTTCTTACACCTTGAACTTGCTCCAATTCTGTCAAGTGATAAGTTCATCATAGGATAAAATATGTATGGCTTTATATACTTCCATAATGATTTAAAAATATTTTTTGCTGGGTGTAGTGGCACACACCTGTAATACCAGTACTTGGGAGGCTGAGACAGGAGGATCACAGGTTTGAGGCCAGCCTCCATGACTTAGGGAGATCCCAAGCAACTTAAGAGAGACCCTGTTTCAAAATTTAAAAAAAAAATTAAAGGGGGGAAGGTGTGTAGCTCAAAGATAGAATGCCCTAGGGCTCAATCCCCAGTACAAAAACAAAAATTTTTTAGCTTTTAAAGCTACGAGTGATGGAAAAACAAAAGATGCAAAATCAAACTTCAAAGAAGGCATAAACAAGATATATGGCAAGCCAGAAAGTGTTACAAGTAACTATTTTGTCCAAATAATAAAGTTATTATATTACAAGGGCAAAATAACTATCAGAAATAATTTTAGAGTAGAAATGAGATCTAATTAGCTCTTTTCTGTTTACAAGGAGGAAGCAGATCAAATGGTGCCCAACGGAGGGCGCTACTGACATTTAGAAATAAATTGCCGGGGCATGGTGGCACACACCTATAATCCCAGCTACTTCGGAGCTGAGACAGGAGGATTACAGATTTGAGGCCAGCCTGGGCAACTTGACGAGACCCTGTCTCAAAATAAAATAACAAAAGGGCTGGGGATGTAGCTCAGCAGTACAGTGTTTGCCTAGCACGTGTGAGGGCTCTGATTCAATCCCCAGTACCAGAAATAAATAAATAGCCTTTCCCACTGATATGGACCATGGCATGCTACCCCCAAAATATGGCACATTGGCACTTGAGAAAATTACGGAAGCAGGAAGGCCACTCTCTGATGTTCCCTTAACCTTCTCCCCTCAAAGAGGCCTTAAGACAGAACCTCACTCAAGAGATACCCTCCCTATAGAAGGGCCCTTATCTAGGAAGACATAGGAATACAGAGAAGAATCTGAACAAACAGGCCTTCTGAGTTCCCCCTGTTCATTATCATTAGATCAAACTTTGTTATCCAATTATACTTCTCCACAACTATTCTCTTCTCCACCAAACTTAGCATAAAAAAATACACAGGTTGGAATGGAGGTGTAGCTCCGTGGTAGAGCACCTGCACAGCATGTCTAAGATCCTGGGTTCAATATTTGGTCCTTCCTTCCTTCCTTCCTTCCTTCCTTCCTTCCTTCCTTCCTTCCTCCCTCCCTCCCTCCCTCCCTCCCTCCCTCCCTCCTTCCCTCTCTTTCTCCCTCTCTACCCCCTTCTTTTCTTTTCTTTTGGAAACTGAACCCAGGAGCATTCTACTTCTGAGCTACAACCCTAGTTCTTTTTATTCTTTATTTTCAAACAGGGTCTCACTAAGTTGTGAAGGCTGGCCTCAAACCTGTGATCCACCTGTCTCAGCCTCCCAAGTACTGTGATTACAGGCATGTGCCACTGTGCCTGTCTGGATCTCATTTCTGAGGGCTCTTGTGTCACCTAAAACTGATATTAAGTAATGTTTTATTTTTTTTCTTATTACTCTGTCTTGCTACTGGGGCCTCAGCTATGAACCTAGCAGTGGGTTAGAAAGAGTTTCCGCTACATCACCTAGTAATATTATCTTCATTTGGCTTTTTCTTAGTTCCCAAAGCAAAACAAACTACAAATGAACTTCCTATGCATTTTGCTTCTTTGCCAACACTTTGTGTTTTTTATTTTTATTTTTTGGTTCTGGGGATTGAACACAGGGATGTTCTACCTTCGAGCTACACCCCCAGCCCTATTTTTATTTTTTTGTTTTGAAACAGTGTCTCACTAGGTTGCTGAAAGCCTCAGTAAGGTGCTAAGGCTGTCCTAGAACCTTCAGCCCTCCTGTCTCAGCCCCCCAAATACTGGGATTACAGGTGTGCGGCACTACGCCCGGCTCTCCTCCAACACTTTCTATAAACCCAATAGATATCTATATTATACCCGTGTAGCCGGGCATGGTGGCACATGCTTGTAATCCCAGTACCTGGGAGGCTGAGACAGGAGGATCGCAGGTTCATGGCTAGCCTCAGCAACTTGTGAGGCCTTCCGCAACCCAGTGAGACCCTGTTTCAAAATAAAGAATAAATAGGGCTGGGGGTATAGCTCAGAGGTAGAATACCCCTGGGTTCGATCCCCAGCACCCCTCTCCCAAATTATACCCGTTTGAGCCTTGGGATAAGCACCTTTGATTGCTTCCACTGAACATGATATATGAATGTGTTATTAAGCACACAGCCAATACCTAGAAAAGGTTTTGAATTAATATTAGTGTTTTTCTTCCCTGAGGAGGATCCAAAGGTTGAGAGCATTGATACTATTACAATATATAATACTTATGTTGCAGACTTCTTAAAAACAGTTTGCTTAAAGTTGTAAAATACAACAATCATATCTTGCTTGGCCATCAATTTAAGCAGCTATAAAAATGCTAAATTGTGAAGATAAAATCTATTTTTAAAATTAATTTAGCACTAGCTTCTAACCATTTTTCCAAGCAATTGTGGAACGCGGGGCTAAGCTTCTCAAAGCACTGGCATCTCTGGTGCCACCTGACAATTTCGTGATGCCTCTGCAGAGCGCAGAGCTGTCACATTATATTTTGCCAGAGACAATTAGCAACAGAAATAAGTTTTATGGTAAAGGTTATTTATAAAACATATGGGTTTTTTCCTCCCTAAGTGCTGACAAAGTTTCAAGTTGAAAGAGATCTTGTTCTTCTGCTTCTGCTACCTGCAGAAAACCAGAGGGGAAACTTACAAAATTTAAAAAATGAACCCAGTGACTTCATTTTACTTTCAAGGGTCTGGAATTTATACAGAGACTAAAAAAACAAAAATACCATGGGGAACTGGCAATTGTTTCAGTTTTTGAGAATTGGATGAAAAGGTCAATGAAGATTAGTATATATTTTCAGTTTCTAGAGGAAGAAATATACAGTTTTCCAGCGAGGAACTGGCTTTGTTTTGTGACACGATTCTACACATGACAATCTCTTTCTGATTAATAACCCCATTCATTTTTTGCAGCTCTTCAGGCCTCACCCCCTGATTACATTGTAAAGACCTTTTCCTTCTCAAAGAGAAAAGAGGATTATTTGAATGGTGAACTATTTCATTTTTTAAAAAGAAATGTTAGTTACATATTTCTTGTAAAGCTGTTAATTATAACTGATACAAGTCACCCCAGGAAAGTAAAAAAAATTTTTTTAACTTGATACAAGGCATAAAACCCCCTTTAAATTTCTTTTTTTTTTTTTTTTTTTTTTTTTTTTTTT
>PVJS01059745.1:0-11432 GCA_004027185.1 Glis glis
ACATGCTAGCCCCACCACTACTCCTACCAAACAGTGAACAAGTATAGGTGGTGTAGCTGATGCCTTACTGGGATTTGCAGGAGGCACAAGATGGAGCAGGTGCAGATGACACCTTCAGAGGGCTTACACTCTATCAAAGTGAAGCATGGACTAACTGGGGAGAATGATCATCTCTAGAAACACTGCTAAAAAATAAATAAGTCTCTCTAGAGGATAGATCAAATATGGCTCAAGGAGTAGTGAAAACAGTGACACAGGGGAAAGTCTAACCTTGAAACAATCAAGCATATTTAGGAATGTCAAATGATATTTCCCTGCCTGAATTAGATACTAAATTACATTTTCAACTGGATTTTTGTTTATGCTGTAAATGTTGTAACATTTGCCCATATATTTGGGGGTAGTTTTTGTTTGTTTTTTTAATGTGCTTTTATTGGTGCATTATAGTCTCACATCATAATGAAAATCTTGTTGACAGTAATGTACATGCACACAGCCCTTGGTGCCCCCCGCCTCCCCATTTTCCCCCCTTCCAAATACAGAGTACTGAGATTGACGTTGGTATATTCTCATATGTACACTTAGTCCATGGTAGTAATTCCATTAATGAACCTCACTCTTCTCCTTCCCCTTCCCTTAGACCATCTCCCTGCTTCCACTGAGGCTTCTCCACCATTGTCTTGGAGTCCCTCTGGTATCCCAATTACTCCCTAGCTTGTGCACATTAGAGAAAACATATGACCCTTCACTTTCTGTGATTGGCTGATCTTACTTAACATAATGTTCTCCGGGTCCTTCCATTTTCTTGCAAATGACATAATATTGTTCTTCTTCATTGCTGGGTAGAATTCCATTGTGTGTATTTCCCATAGTTTTGTAATCCATTCATCTATTGATGGACACCTAGGTTGGTTCCATAATTCAGCTATTGTGAATTGTGCTGCTATGAACATGAGTATGCATATATCACCGTAGTTCTCTGGTTTCAATCCCTTTGGAATGATACCCAGGAGTGATATAGCCGGATCATATGGTGGATCCATTCCTAGTTTTCTAAGGAATCTCCACACTGATCTCCATAGCAGCTAAACTAGTTTGCACTCCCACCAACAGTGCAGAAGAGTTCCTATTTCCCCACATCCTAGACAGCATTTATTGTTATTTGACTTCATGATGATTGCCATTCTGATTGGGGTTAGATAGATCTCAGAGTAGTTTTGATTTGCATCTCCCTGATTGCTAATGATGTTGAACATTTTTTCATGTATCTATTGGCCATTTGTATCTCTTCTTTTGTGAAGTGTCTATTCAATTCGGTTGCCCGTTTCTTGATTGGGTTATTTGTTTTTTTAGTGTAAAGTCTTTTAAGTTCTTTGTATATTCTAGATATTAGTCCTCTGTCAGAAGGATAGCTGCAAAGATCTTCTCCATTCTGTGGGCTTTCTCTTTAGATTCTTGATGGTTTCCTTTGATGAGCAGAAACTTTTTAGTTTAATGACATCCCATTTATTAATTCTTGTTTTAATTTCCTGGGCTTTGGGGGTCTTGTTGAGAAAGTTTCTACCTGTGCCTATATGTTAGAGTGTTGAACTATGCCCTCCTCTAGTAATTTCACCATCTCTGGTCTAACTTCTAGGTCTTTGATCCATCTTGAGTTGACTCTTGTGCAGGGTGAGAGGTAAGGATGCCGAGGCTGTCCTTAAACCTGTGATCCTGCTGTCTCAGCCTCCTGAGTACTGGGATTAGAGGTATGTGTCACTGCACCTGACAGAGATAGTTTTTTATATTAATAGATGAGCAACTTAGTGAGACCCTGTTTCAAAAAATAAAATAAAATAGAGCTGGGAGTATAGCTCCAAGGTAGAATGCCCTTAGGTTCAAACCCCAACACCAAAAAAAAAAAAAAATAGATGAGGGAAAAATTTGAATATAGTCTGAAAATTGTCTTTAAATTCCCTAAAAAAACCATAATGTATAGTCCACAGTATGTTTATCATCTGGGTTTGGAACAGATTATTGTCATTTGGGAACAAGGTTAAGTAGTTGTGCATTGGAGCCATATTAAACAAGAAAAAAGATGTATCTTCAAGTATTAGAATCATATTTAGTTTGGCTTTGCCCACACTCTAGCACTTGTGAGAACTGAGATACTCTCACACAGTCTCATATTGCTTCTTGTGTCGTGCTCACTCCTGTGCCCGAGCACATGCGGTAGAAAGGAGAGAAGAATTGTTCTCCCTGTGCAGTGTTCTTTCTCTTTTCTGCTCTCACATGTAGCTAAATTTACATAAGTTAAATATGTATAAGATACACCTCTTCTGTATTTATATATGTCCCAATCTTTTATCTGACATTGCTTCAGAAATACAATTTTTATTGTATACCTTCATGATTAAAGATTTATTTATTTATTTATTTATTTTGCAGAACTGGGGATTGAACCCAGGGGCATTCTACCTCCAAGCTACACCCCAGGCCCTATTTTTTATCCTTTATTTTGAAACCGGGTCTCATGAAGTTGTGGAGGGCCTCACTAAGTAGCTGAGGCTGGCCGCGAACCCAGATCCTCTGGTCTCTGCCTCCCAAGTACTGGGATTACAAGGGTGCACCACCATGCCTGGTTTAAAGACTTATTTAAAGGGTTATAAATTCCCAAAGGCCAATGATAATTTCCTAACTTGCATGATAGTCAGATGAATTGCATTTTGTGTAGTATGTATGTTGGGAAGTGAAACATAGGAGGAGGTGAATCATAACTCCTTGTGTGATAGTTAATCTAATTTGTCAATTTGACTGGATCATGACACACCCAAGATCATGTGACTTTGGGTGTGTAACAGCAGATTAAACAGAAAGTCCTGCCCTAAATGTAGGCAGCAGGGTTCTGATAGGTGCAGGACTTAGATAAAAGAAAGAGAAAGCCGTGTAGAGGGATGCGCGACTCTTTCCGAAGAAAATGCATCTGCTCTCGTCTGAGATCATTGGCCTCCAAAACAGCTTCTTGATCTTCTTTTTTTTTTTTTTTTGCAGTACTGGGGATTGAACCCAGGGGCGTTCTACCTCCGCGCTACACCCTCAGCCCTATTTTTTAATACTTTATTTTGAAACCGGGTCTCACGAAGTTGCGGAGGACCTCACTAGGTAGAGAGAGAGAGAGACACAAGGAGAGAGAGAGCTGAGGCTGGCCACGAACCTGGATCCTCTGGTCTCTGCCTCCCAAAGTACTGGGATTACAAGCGTGCGCCACCACGCCCGGCTAGCTGCTTGATCTTCTGCTCTCGTCTGAGATCGTCAGCCTCCAGCCCTTCAAACTGAAACTTCACCATCGTTTCTCCGAAGAGCTCTTAGACCGCTTGACCAGCTACTGGTTCCTCTGACTCTCCACGTGCAGTTGGAACTCGGGACTACATTGTAAACTGATCTGATAAATCCCTTTTTCCATATACTCATTCTGTGAATTCTGTTAGTCTAGTGAACCCTGCCCAATACACCTTGCTAACAGTCGCCCCATCCACTCTTGAAATCTTTGACTATTGGCTTAGATCCATTAAGTTTGCACAATTATTTCAGTTGTGTTAATCTGACCCAGCCACTAGGTAAACCAGATTACCCAGGTACATTATGACATCTTGAACGAATTTAGGAGATGCAATAAGTTATTTAAGCATAAGGGGCTGACTATTTAGGTGAGGTCAGAAAGCTCCAGAAGCAAGAAATCATGGGAAAAGATGACCCAGTCTTGATTCAAATTTGGGATACAGCCCAGAAGCAAGAAAACTTACTTGCCAATTCAAGAATTACAAAAGTGTTTACCAGTTTCAGTTTTTCCCCTTCCAAAAGGAAAAGTGTTTTAAGTCTCACAGAGAAATGTAAAGTCTTAGAACTTAACATTACCTAATTCATTGAATTGAAAAATATCAAGATGAGTGGCAGATTTTTAGCCACTAAAATGTCAATATATGTGTAAACTTACGAAGCAGCTTACTAAATACAACATTATAACTTTTCATCTTGAAATTAGATTTCATGCTATATTGAAAGTTAGGTGATTGATCCATTTAATCAATTGGGAAAACAGGGATGAGAAAAGACAAAGAGATTTCCCAAGTCACAGTGCTGATAATATCTCTAGGAATAGAGCTTGTTCCTTGACTCCAAACTCAGGGATCCCCTGGGCCCTTATTGGACATTTAGGATAGTATTGGGGATAGAATGTTTCAAAACTTCAGTAGATATTATTTGCATAATAAATATTCTGTGTTGGACAAATATTTTTACTTATTGAGCCACAGCAACCATTGTTAATTCCATTTAAAAAAATTAAGTTAAGCTGGCCATGGTGACACATGCCTGTAATCCCAGTACTTGGGAGGCTGAGACAGGAAGATCACAGGTTTAAGGCTAGTCTCAGGATTTAGCAAAACCCTCAGCAACTTACTGAGACCCTGTTTCAAAATAAAAAATGAAATAGGGCTGGGGGTGTAGCTCAGATGTAGAATGCCCCTGGGTTCAATCCCCACTACCCCCCCCCAATTAAGTTAAAATTTAAAAAGTGGGCTTTGTTTTGTTTGTTAGATTTTTATTTTCATTATGTTATTTTTTTAAAAAATAACCACTACTTCTGGATATTTTGGAAGACATACCATCTAATACTGAACTTTCAAAATAAAATAACTGTTATTAGGAGATGGAAGCTGGATAATATGTATAATTAGGTATATGCACTAAGTATGAAACATCAATCTCAGAGCCTGCAAAAGTTTTGGGTTTGCAAGTATGGAGATGAGAATCATGGCAAATCAGTTTTATGGGCTAGTCTCATACAAATGACAGCATGGGAAAACACAAAAGGAAGATAGTGAACTCTGATGTTAGGTGGTATATCTAGCAATGGGATTATTATAAAATGGACCAGCTCATTTAACATTTGACAAATGGGACAAAAAGTATTAATTTGAATATCAATTAACAGAGATTGTCAAAATAGATTTTAAAATGTTTTAAATGACCAAACTATATGCTACCTAAAAGATACTCAATTGAATATAATGATATATGTCAATGGAAAAACATGAATGTACCATAAAAACACAAACATAATAAAACTGGAGTGGCTATTTTAACACTCAAATAGATTTCAGTGCAAAGAAAATTATGAGGGCCAAAGAGGGAAATTTTACAATGTTAATTGGGTCTACACACCAAGAATCCTACATATGAATGTGCCTAACAAAATAGCTTCAAGATATATGAAACAAACACTTGAAAGAAATGAAGGGAGAAGTAGGCAAATTCACAATTATAGCTAGAGACTTCAATATACCTTTTTCAGTAATCTCTAGGACTCATAGAAAGAAAATCAGCAAGTAGAGTTGGAAATTTTTTTCTGTAAAGAGTGATACAGTAAACATACTAGGCTTTCTGGGCACATACAGTTTTTGTCACAAAATCTTTGGGGTTTTTTATAGTCCTTTCTTAGTTCAAGGACAATACAAAAACAGTCTATAGGCCAGCTTTGGCTTGTAGGCTTTAGTTTGCTGACTTTGGATATAGAAGAGTTAAACAACATATCTATCAACTAGATCTATTTAACATTTACAGAACACTCTGCCCTTAAACAGGACACATTCTCTTCAAAGCATAAAGAACAGCACCAAGATAGACTATATCCTGGGTCATAAAGCAAACCTCAACAAATTTAAAATAACTGAAATTAAACAAAGTATGTTCTCTGACCACAATGGGATAAAATCAGTAACAGGGGAAAATATCTCAACAGTTAGAAGTTAAACAACACACTTCCAAATAATCTAAGGATTAGTGAGGTAGTTTCAGAGAAGTGAGAAAATATTTGGACTCATCTGAAATGAAAACATAAAAAATGTGTGGGACATAACTAAAGCAGAAACCAGAGGGAAATTTATAGCACCAAATGCTTATTTTAAACTGAAATAAAATCTCAAACCAATAATCTAAGGTTCCACATTAAAAAAACTAAAAATGAAAAGTAAAATAACCTAAGTCAAGGATAAGAAAGGAAATAATAAAAATAAGAGTAGAAATCTATGAAATAGAAAACAGAAAACACTGAAGAAATTCAACAAAACCTAAAGCTGGTTCTTTGAAAACATCAATAAAATTTATAAACCTCAAGCCAGATTGACAAAGAAAATGAGATTATACAAATTACTAATATCAAGAATATTTATATCATAGGAGATATCACTATAGACTCTATAAACATTAAAATGATAAACTAATGCTCTAAGCAACTCTACACACATAAATTTGACAACTTTGAGAAAATGAATCAATTCCTCAAAAACCCCAAATGCCAAAACTCCCCCAAGAAGAAATAGAAAATCCAAATAGTCCTATAAATGTTAGAACATTTAAATTTGAAATTTAAATGCTTCTTGAAAACAGAAATCCCCAGGTTGAGGTGGTAAATTCAACCAAACATTTAAAGAAATAACAATCCTACACAATATCTTCCAGAAAATAAGAGAAGGAACATTTTACAACTCATTTTATTAGCCCAGTCTTATCCCCATACAAAACCATACAACAACAACAAAAAACAAAGCATAAGAAAACAAAATAAAAGATCATTATCTCCCATTAACACAGATGCAAAACCTCTTAGCAAAATATTAGCAAACCAAATTAAGCAATATATAAAAATAATCATATACCATAACCAAGTGCAGTGTTTCCTGAAAGACTGGTTTAATATTTCAAAATTAATCAATGCAATTCAACATAACAGTCCAAAGAAGACCACATAATCATATCAATTGAGGCAGATAAAGCATTTGAATAAATTCAACATAAATTCTTGATTAAAAACTCTCACACAACTAGGAACAGAAGGAAACTTTCTCAACTTAATAAAGGATGTCTACAAAACAAAACAAACATAGTTAATGATGAAAGACTGAATATCTGCCAAGATCAGAAACAAGGGAAGAATGCTCCCTTCTCAACACTCCTCAACACTCCTATACTTAACATCTTAAGAATAAAGCAAGTACAATAAGGAAACAAATAAATGGGATATAGAATGGAAAGGAGATAAAATTGTCTCTATTCACAGGTTACATGATTGTCTATGTAAAAAAAAAATCCCCGACAATCTATCAAAAAGTTTTTATAGTGATAAATTCATCAAGGTTGCAGGATCAAACACCAGAATCTCATCAACCAAATGAGGTTGAGATGTGTATGAAGCTCCTCATTTGTAATTCTTTAAGTAGAGATGCTCAAGTATTGTCCTCTCAATTTGTAGATCTGTGAAAGTAAAGAGACAAATGATCTGCCCTCCTTCACATCCAACATTCAAGGCTGTCACAGGTAGAGGCTAATAATCAGATATTTCTATCCAAAAAGGGGGGACAGGGGAGGCCCTCAGGAGTCACTGGCCTATAGAAACTCCTAGTTAGGTATTAAGGCTTGTGAATAAGTCTCCGTGGCTCTCTGGGTCCTTCTTGATTCCATTCTCTAAGACATCATTTTTTTGTGAAAGGTAGAATGTATTTACAACTGAATGGTTTTCTCAGCATGCTTCCTGCCAGTAGAATATGGAGGTCCAATGTTCTTATCATTTTGTGTCATTTTTGTCCCTTTCATTTAAAACTGGAAGTGTTTCTGCATATACAACTCTTTCCAAAATTTATAGGCCTTTTGTGAATCTCTTTAGAGTTTTCTCCACCAGACAAAAAATATACCTGCAAAAACCCTTTCTCATGCCAGGTGTGGTGGCACATGCTTGTAATCCCAGTACTTGGGAGGCTGAGACAGGAGGATCCGGGTTCAAGGCCAGCCTCAGCTACTTAGTGAGGCCCTCTGCAACTTAGTGAGACCCTGTTTCAAAATAAAGAGTAAAATATAGGGCTGGGGGTGTAGCCCAGAGGTAGAATGCCCCTGGATTCAATCCCCAGTACCGCAAAAAAAAGGGTGGGGGGTATTGCAAAAAAAAAAAAATGGATTGCAAAAAAAAAAGAATCCTTTCTCTACCTTGTGTCCTTATAGAGACTGCTAAGGGACAAATTCTAAAGCCTTTTGAAGGCCCTAATTTCTGAGTAAGAGGATCTGTGGGACACACCTTTAATCCCTTTAAAGGGCTCCTGCTGTGATTGAATAGTACTCTCAGGAACCTCCTTTGATCTTTGAAGATCTTAGCAAAAGATTTTACAATCATACTCTTGGTTTCATCTTTAACTATTACTCCCGGAAGTGCTGGATTTGAACTTTACTGAAAACCATTTCTTAACTTCATGATCTTTTGCTGTCTGGAAAGGCTGAGAATTTAAAAATAATCTGCTTAATAGTTTTCTTAATTTATTCTTTTCCTTTTCCATTTTACTGTAAGTAGCATGAAAGAACCTAGTTGCACCTTCAACACTTTTCTTGGAAATCTCCTTAGCTAGTCAGCATATTCTCTGGGCAGACAACACTGTTGCTAAGACTCCTGCCACTACATAAGAAGGACCTCCCTTCTCCCAGTATCTCTCACTTCCTTCTGAATCTCCACTCAGCTTCCTCAAAGTCCAGATTTCCACTAACAGTCTATTCAACAAGATTTAGGTTTCTGCCTAACATTTCTTCTCAAAATTCTGCTAGCTTCTCCCCACTGCTTGGTTCCAAAGCTCCTCCCACATTTTCAGGCATTTATTGCAGCAGCACTCCACTCACACACACACACACACACACACTCACACTCACACAGTCACACACACACTCACACTCACACACACTCACACACACACTCACAATCACACTCACACTCACACTCGGGTTCGATCTTCTGTAATTGCGGGAGCCTGTTAAGTAGTTGCTCTAAGCCTGTTGCCTTCACTTCTGATGCTGGACCTGGAAGTCCACAGGGAGGCCAAATCAGGAAGGGATGGTAGAGGTCAAGAGCAAGTAAAAAATGTATAAACATGAGTTTGGAGCCTTATGAGGACAGACTGAAACTCATGCCAGTTCTTGTTGCTTCTAACCTTGACGGCAAGAATGCAGCAGAAGCCAAATCTCACTGTTGCCGAGCGAAACACCCACATATTCCAGGAGTTATAAACTGAAGAAGAATTCAAGGGAAGACAGAGCTGTTGCTCTCTCACACCAATGAGTTGAGTCAACAGATCAGCAACAAGGTGTGCAAGCCATGAAATGGCTGAAGACCTCCAAATCTCCTACAAGAACTTCCACATGGCCTTCTCTCCCTGGAGACACACAGAAAGGAATTCTGGAAAAAGTAGTTCAGCCTGGCTAAATTGATGCATTATCAATCAAGTCACCATACACCATCATATTTGCAGCCCAGCCATGGGAAGGAAAAAGGAAATGAAGAAGAGCTCACTCTTCTCTATTTAAAGACACTTCATCAAAGAGCTACCTGGCCCTTGTACTTTAACTCTGTTGGCTAAAATCTAGTCAACTGACTAGGTAGGAGACATAGTCTTCATTCTAGTGGTCATGGGCCCAGAAATTGTATTCCTAGGGAAAGAAGCAGGATGTGTTACCAGGCAGTAATCCCTTCCTTGATTCTTGCTTCTTCTGAGAGAAAGAATTCAAACAGAAAGAACAAATAGGAGAATACAAGAGGCTTATTTTAGGGAAGTGGGGGCATAGTGTAAAAGAAGGTCGTGATAAAAGAGGTTATGTTCCAGAGAAAAGGGGTCTGGAATGGACCGCTTTCTGGAGTGGAAGGCAGCATGGGGCTCTTCATGTAGGAAAGCTTATATTTCCCCCTACCCCCAAGCCTCCTTCCTCATGCATATTTATTTTGGGGTGGTCCATTGTCCTTTGCGCACACCTTAATGCTTTGTGAGGTTTTCACACTGTTGTGAAATTTTTCCTGTTGGTGCCCAAGTGAAATCCTGCAGGGGTTATGCATGCAGTTAACTTAACCTTCCAATGTGTCTGCAGTTTTCTAACCCTGGTTCCCTAATCACAGCCAGTCAGGGATCCCATATTCCCGTTCATAAGGGCTTGCTTCACTTTTTCCCTCAGGTGCATTAGGTCCCTTGGTCCGTCCTGATCTTGCCCACCTGCTCATTTCTATCTAGTTTCCTAACAGATGGATTTTGGGAGATGAATTACAGCCTCTGTTACAGCATACTTGGCTCTGCCTGGAAAGTCTTTCTGTGCTTGGTTAATTCTAGTTCACCCCAGAGGCCCAGCTCAATTATCATCCCTCCCACAAAGCCTTCACTCTGTTTTCCCATTTGGGTTTTATGACTCCCTCTAACTTGGCACTTTCTTGTTTGTTCATTTAGCGAGTTTTAAGTTCTTCTCATTGTCTGGCATTGTTCTGGGAACTGGAGATTTGGCAGTGACAAAAACAAAAGTCCTTTCCTTTACAAAGATTATCATAACATATTATTTAGTAGCCTTTGCATTCTAAGGATATACCTAAAAAATAAATAAATAAAGGCAAGATCAATGGGTAATTTCAAGCATGTTTATTCCCAAACTAAATATATAAGTCTGTATACAGGACTAAAATTAAATAATTGAGTAAGGCTTCAAAAAGATACCATATTCCTTCCTGTTAATGGCAAAGGTAGTATTTGTGATTTATGAATCATGTGTCTTTTAGGGAGTCATGAACCTTGAAAAGAGCTGGGAGATGATCTCATTAAACTACCTTGGTTTACATGAGAAATCTGGGTCTTGGATCACGGAGATTATTTGCTCAGTATTGTGTGTCAGGTGAGTGTCGGAACTAGAAGCAGAACCCAGCAATATTAACTCTTACACAGGTGCCCTTGATGTTTTTATAAAACAAAAACAGTAAAAATGCTTCTGTTATGTTTATTCAACTGGTCTTTCCAAAATTTATAGTACCAAAATTCATGTTAACATTAACAATAACTTGTTAAGGAATACAGGTTTGTTGGTGTCCGTGTGTGTGTGTGTGTGTGTGTGTGTGTGTGTGTGAATGTTAAAATGTTAAGGATAGTTTCTAGTTCCAATGTGTGAAAAAAGACACAATTTTTTTTTTTTTTTTTTTTTTTTTGCTGAACCAGGGATTGAACCCAGAGGCATTCTACCTCCGGGTTACACCCCCAGCCCTATTTTTATTCTTTATTTTGAAACAGGGTCTCACTAAGTTGCAGAGGCCTCACTAAGTAGCTGAGGCTGGCCATGAACCCAGATCCTCCAGTCTCAACCTCCCCAGTACTGGGATTACAAGCATGTGCCACCACGCCCGGCTCAAATAATTTTAATATAATAGAGAGTGGTAACATAGAGTTGTAAAATATCAAGTTACATTTAAGGGTGACAGATAAAATTTCACATCAAGGTCTATATAGATCTTTCCTTATAATTTCATGGATTCTCCTAGAGTTCTGCTTAATGTTAATTTGAGAATTTGAGATCTATAATATCTCACACACACACACACACACACACACACACACACA
>PVJS01059746.1:0-11432 GCA_004027185.1 Glis glis
TTTATTTATTTATTTATTTATTTATTTATTTATTTATTTATTTTTGTGATACTGAGGATTGAACCCAAGGGCATTCTACCTCTGCCCTACACCCCCAGCCCTATTTTTATTCTTTACTTTTAAAACAGGGTCTCACTAAGTTGTGGAGGGCCTAATTAGCTGAGACTAGCCTTGAACCCGGGTCCTGTGGTCTCAGCCTCCCAAGTACTGGGATTATAAGTGTGCGCCACCATGCCCAGCTTCTTTCCTCTTTTGAAGTTGATGATCTAGAGTATTTTGTTACAGTGACAAAACACTGATTAACACACTGCGAATATGGGTTGCTCTGTCCATGAGTGACCATGTTGACTGTGGTGATTTTTGTTCTGGTTGTGTTTGGTTTGCTTTCCAGTCAAACCTCTCTGTAGTACTTGGGTGAATCATGACTCTGTCAAAGCAAACTGAAGTATCATCAAAAGCAGAGTCAGATCATCCTAAAAGGGCAACTCTATAGGGGCCATCAGCACACATTATGTCTGCCTCCTCCAAAACCCTTCTGGCAAGCCCTGGGGAGCTACATAAGACAGACATCAGAAACACCACCCTCCTGGGTCACCATGAGCTCACAGCTGCAAAAACCCTGCACGAGTGGAATTAATTTGGAAACAACTCCACCACAGCGCTTATGATCCCCATCTCAGTCTGGTCTGGTACTGTGAAAGTTCTCCCTCTGCAGTTTCTTAGAAAGGCAGGAAGGATTCCTGCTTGCTCCTTGCAGTACCTACTTTTTCCCTTGGAGAATCTGTTCCTTTCCCAGCTGTCCCTGGGCAAACCCATCTGATGATTATTATTATCAGACTATTCTCCCAGCACCTATAAAACTTCATTATACTTATCTACCTGTCCTCTCTATTAGATTCCTAGAAGACAAGGATCACATGTATTTTCCTCTACACAGAAGAGTCCTGCATAATGCCATAGCAGTTGCTCAAAGAGTATTTTTGTAACAAAGTCAGGTGTGGTGGTGCATGCTTGTAATCCCAGTACTTGGGAGGCTGAGACAGAAGGATCTAGTAGGTTCTTGCCAGCCTCAGATAATTAGTGAGGCCCTCTGCAACTTAGTGAGACCCTGTTTCAAAATAAAGAACAAAACAAAAGTCTGGGAGTGTAGTTTGTAGGTAGAATACCCCCTGGGTTCCAGTACCACAAAAAAAGAATATTTGTACAACATATCAACATCTAAATAGTTCCCACATCCTTATTTAATAGACTGGCCCTTGGGTCAGGAAAAAACTAATTATAATACCAGTCTTGCTTCTTAGTAGCTATGTAACCTCAAACAACTTTCTCTCCGGGCCTCAGCCTTCTCATCAGTAAAATGAGGTTAAAAACAGTACCTACCTCATAAGTTTGTTTTGAAGATGACGTGAAATCATCGAAGCAAAATAATTAGCACAGTGCCTGGCACATTGCAATTGTCCAATAAACAATTAATAGTAATTGTGTATCACTCTCTAGCCCCTGACTCTAAGGTTAATGTCATTAAACCATGATTTACAGAAAAGAAAACTGCGGCGGAGAGAGATGAAAATGACTAGCACAGACAAAGGGAAAGTGTCCTGGGGAGGGGTCGGGCAGGACCCAGGTCTCCCGCCAGAGGCCTTTGCTTTCTCCTCAGCCTTTGAGTGACCTTTATCGCATAGTAGGAGGTGTAAGGACCAAATCAAACAGGCCAAAATCACCCCACCTTGCTATAGTAAAAGTTGTTGAAAATGTTATAAACATCCTGTACTTTTTCATTCTGAGCATTGAACGAAAGGGGGACTTCGCAACAGCCAGGTCAATGGGAGGCTGTGGTTGTACGCATCAGCCAAGCTTAATGCATAACGCAGGTGTCCAGCTTCTGTAAATTCATGCTTGGTTGCTCTACAAAAACAAGGATGTGGTTTTTTCCTTTAAAAGCTGTATGCAACCAGAGTTCAGGGCCGCTCTCTTGCTAGGGCGTTGGCCCCAGCTGGTCGGTCTGCAGAATAAAGTGCTTTCTGAACCAGCTCAGTGTCTCCTGTCTGGTTGGTGGTCCCAAACTAAGCCACTTCATCTGGGGGCTCGTCCGGGATGCCACTGGCCAGTAGGAGCCACTGACTGAAGGGCCCACCAAAGTCCCGGGACATTCCCCGGTAAGTCAGTCTTTTCCTGTGTGCACAGCCGGTGACTCATGAGGAGCTGGATGCAGCGTTAAATCTCCAAGTCTGAGGACCTGAGGGAATGCCCTCGGCCCTCTCTGGCCCCAATTGGTTTATCTGAAGGGAAATCTGTTTCTGGGTCTGTCAGACACCTGCGCAGAGACGCTGACTGTCTTATACATTGTCTCTTGGTTTTGTTTTGTGTTTCCTGTTCAGTGTCTGTTATTGTCTTCCTCTTGGTCTCTAACATGGCCCAGTTCTCGTCAAAACCTGAGTCCTGTTCTCCTGTACAATGTTTTTTAAATAATTTGACAGACTTTGAAAAGAGGGCGGTGGACTATGGAATGACTTGCAAGCCCTACATCCTGTCTAAATTGAGTGAGGTAGACTGGCCATCTTTTAATGTGGGCAGGCCGCCTCAGGGATCCCTCCGTCCCCAGGATGCATACCAAGTCGAGAGTCGTCCTTGGAAAGCCTGGCCATCTGGACCACCTCCCCTAAAACCTCATTTGGATTGATATTCTTTCAGATAAACCCACCTGGCTAAATGCTTGCAGGCCGCAGAAAACTAATCACTCTGTCTTACTTTCTCAGCCCTCCCAGAAGTTGAAAACTCCCCATGTCCTACCAGTCCCGGAGGAAGACTCTATCCTCCCTCTACCCCCTTACAGTCCACCCTCTGATCCCTCATTGCTGGCTCCAGAGGCTGGCTCGTCGGCCTTGGCACCCTCTCCCTCCCCCCTTCTTAGCCCTTCCCACACTCACAGCGGCTCCGCATATCAGCCCCCCGACTCTCAGTTCCCTCCAGCTCAGCTTCCCCTGACACAGGCACCCCCCTGGTCCAGATGCTCACCCTTTCATGGTGTACATCCCCGTCTCAACTTCCGACCTGTATAATTGGAAGAACCAGAACCCCTCATTCTCCAAGAAGCCCCAGGGCCTCATTTCTCTCCTAGAGTCCATCTTTTACACTCATCAGCCCACCAAAGATGACTGCCAGCAGCTTCTGGAAACATTCTTCACTTCTGAAGAGTGGGAGAGAGTCCACTGAGAAGCGGTTAAGTCTGTTATGGGCCTGGACAGAAGGCCCTTGCAGGACCCCTGACAGCTAGAGGCCGTATTTCCCGCAAACCGCCCTGACTGGGACCCTAACACGGTTGAAGGTAAGGAGGCTCTTGATCGGTTTCGCCAGACTCTTAGCTGGAGTATGGGTCGCCGCTCAGAAACCAACGAACTTGTCTAAGGTAAGCACTACCGTGCAAATACCAGACGAGTAGCTGGCCAAGTTTCTCGAGCGGCTTCTTGAAGCCTATCGGCTGTATACTCCTATTGATCCTGTGGCGCCCTGAAAATAGATGCACCACAAATGTAGCTTTTGTGAGTCAGCCCCAGATATTCGAAAGAAGCTTCAGAAGCAGGACGGGTTTGAGGGAAAAATGTTATCTGAATTGGTAGAAATTGCCCAAAAGGTGTTTGATAACTGGGACACGGCTGAAGATAAGCAAACAAAGAAATTAGCAAAGGTCCTAGTAGCAGCCTATGGTCCCCCTGGAAAGCCAAGGGGGGACAAACAGGAACCCCAGCGCCCCAGAAAAAATAACTGAAGGCCGCAGCTGAAGAAAGACCAATGTGCCTACTGCAAAGAGACTGGACACTGGAAAAATAACTGCACCAACAGGAAGAAACCAGTTGTACCCCCAGTGCTCCAACTTAATGTGAGTGACTGACGGGGCCAGGGCTCCTTTCAATTAGGCCCCCGGGAGCCCCTGGTAACTTTAAAGATTGGGGGCAAACCAGTCCAGTTCTTGGTGGATACTGGGGCTACGTTTTCAGTCCTGAAGGAACCAATGGGACCCACTACCAAGGAGACCACTCAAATTCAGGGAGCCACAGGGAAAACTAAATTTTACCCATGGACAAAGGCCCATATCACAGACCTGGGAAAGGGAACTATTTCCCACTCGTTTCTTATAATGCCTGAGTGTCCTTACCCCCTTCTCAGCTGGGACCTGTTGCAAAAACTGCAGGCCACAATCTCCTTTTTTGGAGAAGAGGCACAACTCACCCTGAAAGCCCCAGTTATCCTGATGACCCTGCCCTATTAGTGAAGAATATCTCCTATTAGCATATGAGAGGCCACTGCCAGAAAGCCAACTCTTAGAAAACTTAAAGCAGCAAGTCCCCAAGGTTTGGGCAGAAAATAATCCTCCTGGGATAGCAGCCCACCAGGCCCCAATAATAGTCCAGCTAATGAGCATGGCAACCCCAGTGAGAATAAAACAATATCCCATTAGTTTGGAAGCAAAGCGAGGGATCGTGGTGCATATAAAAAGACTGAAAGCAGCGGGGATACTCTGACCTTGCAAATCACCCTGGAATACCCCCCTCCCAGTGCTAAAACCGGGAACAGCTGATTACAGACCAGTCCAGGATATACGGGAAGTTAACCAGTGAGTAGAGACTATCCACCCCATGGTGCCTAATCCGTACACCCTTCTCAGCTTGCTTCCTCCAGACCGGCAAGTATATAGCGTCTTGAACCTGAAAGATGTGTTTTTCAGCCTTCCTCTAGCTGAGGTAAGCCAACCCATCTTTGCTTTCAAGTGGGTGGATCCTGAAGGAGAGTATTCAGAACAGTTGACTTGGACGAGGCTCCCACAGGGGTTCAAGAACTCACCTACCTCTTTGATGAAGCTCTAAGTAAGGACCTGTTGCCATTTAGAGCCAGCCACCCCACTGTAACTTTGCTACAGTGTGTTGATGACCTCCTCCTGGCAGCAGCAAGCCAGGAGGACTGCCAACAAGGGACTCTGGACTTGCTAATAACCTTGCAGGACCTGGGGTATTGGGTCTCAGCAAAGAAAGCCCAAATATGTGTAATGAGGGCCACTTACCTGGGTTACCATCTGGAAGAAGGAAGGCGAACACTATCCTTTAAGAGGATAGAGGCCATCCTCAAGATCCCCCTGCCAAAAACCAAAAGACAAGTGTGGAAATTCTTGGGAACTATCAGGTACTGCCGGATATGGATATTAGGTTTTGCTGAATTAGCAAAGCCACTGTATGCAGCCACAGCTGGAAAAGAGTCTAAGCTTAAATGGGGACCAGCCGAGCAAGCTGCTTTCGAAGCCTTAAGAAAAGTACCTGTGTCAGCTCCAGCCCTGGCTCTCCCAGACATCACTAAATCCTTCTAACTCTACATCACTGAGGCCCAGGGAATTGGAAAAGGTATAATCACCCAAACCCTAGGACCCTGGAATAGGCTGGTGGCTTACTTGTCTAGGAGGCTGGATCCAGTTGGCACCAGTTGGCCAACATGCCTGCGTGCAGTTGCAGCCACAGCGCTCTTAGCCAAGGAAACCTCGAAACTGACCTTGGGACAGAACCTGGAAATAGTTGCACCCCATGGGGTAGAGACTTTGTTAAAATCCCCACCTGACAAATGGATATCAAATGCCCACATAACCCAGTATCAAGTACTCCTCCTAGACTCAGCCCAGATTAAGTTCCTCAAAACTGCTGCCTTGAACCCGGCAACCTTGCTCCCGGATGACCGCCCCGAAGAGCCCATACATGACTGCCTCGAAGTCCTGGACACCATCCAGGGTCTACGTTCAGACCTGACTGATGCTCCCTGGACGGCACCTGACATGTCCCTCTTCATGGATGGAAGCAGTTTTGTTCGAGAAGGGGTAAGACATGTGGGAGAGGCGGTGGTGGATGGGACTACAACCCTATGGGCTCAGTCCTTGCCCTTGGGCACATCAGCTCAGAAAGCTGAGCTAATAGCATTAACCCAGGCTCTGCGGCTGAGTCAAGGAAAGACTGTTAATATTTATACAGACAGTAGATACGCCTTTGCAACTGCCCATGTACACGGGGCCATATACCGGGAAAGAGGATTACTGACCTCAGGGGAAAAGGATATAAAAAACCATACAGAAATCCTTGCCCTCCTGGAAGCCATCTGGCTGCCCAAAAAGGTTGTTGTCATGCACCTTCAGGGAATAGCCAGGTCCACTGCCATAGGGACAGTGGCACTCATTACAGGGGACCTTAACTTCAAAACTCTTAGTAAACAGATTGATCAGGACCTGGCAGGCTTAGAGTCCTCCATCAGTCACCTGGAGGAATCTTTAAACTCCCTGGCAGAAGTGGTGCTCCAAAATAGGAGGGGCCTAGATCTCCTGTTCCTAAAACAAGGAGGTCTCTGTATGGCACTGGGTGAGACTTGCTGCTTCTATACAAACCACTCTGGAGTTATAAAAGACAGCCTATCCCTTGTTAGACACGGTTAAAGGAGTGAGAGGAAATGTGGAAAGCAAACTCTAATTAGTATGAAAATCTCTTCTCTTGGTCCCCCTGGCTTACTACTCTTAATATCTACTATTGCTGGGCCTCTAGTATTATTGCTCCTGTCTTTGCTTGTAGGCCCATGTATCCTGAACGCCTTGGTAAACTATATAAAAAATCACGTTCAGTCTGTTAAACTCATGGTTTTGCATTACCCAGTATAACGCCCTTGGTGAAGGAGACTCAACAGTTTGAGTCAACCCCTATAAGACCAGTGGGGAATGTAAGGCCCAAATCAAACAGGCCAAAATCACCCCACCTTGTTATAGTAAAAGTTGTTGAAAATGTTACAAATACACTGTACTTTTTCATTCTGAGCATTGAACAAAAGGGGGACTTTGCAACAGCCAGGTCAACGGGAAGTTGCAGTTGTACACATCACCCAAGCATAACGCATAATGCAGGTGTCCAGCTTCTGTAAATTCATGCTTGGTTGCTCTACAAAAAAAAGGATGTGGTTTTTTCCTTTAAAAGCTGTACGCGACCAGAGTTCGGGGCTGCTCTCTTGCTAGGGCATTGGCCCTGGCCAGTCGGTCTGAAGAATAAAGCGCTTTCTGAACCAGCTCAGTGTCTCCTGTCTGGTCGGTGTGTAATACCCCAGGTTAGTGAGAAATCACAGAGATCAACGGAGACCAGGAGTAAAGATCAAATTGAAGCTATTTATTCTTTTAAGCTGGCGGCCAGCGGTCCAGAGTGGGTCTTAAAGCAAACTCCAACAACTGGGCACTGGAGTCAAGGTGAGCAGGGTTTTTAAAGGCATACAGCATTTGTAACTTAAATACTGATTTAAAAATAGCACATACAGCTTATGTCATGGTTATGTACATCATGGATCTATAACCAATTAGCTATTTCCAACTAAACTCTAAGTGGGAGGCTGGGTTTACTTATCAGCAGAAGCTATAGTAACAAAAGCCAAACATTATAGGCCGGGCGTGGTGGTGCATGCTTGTAATCCCAGTACTTTGGGAGGTGGAGACCGGAGGATTCGGGTTCGCAGCCAGCCTCAGCTTGCTCTCTCTGTCTCTCTCTCTCTCTCCCTGTCTCTCTCTCTCTCTCTCTCTCTCTCTCTCTCCTTAGTGAGGCCCTCCGCAACTTCGTGAGACCCGGTTTCAAAATAAAGTATTAAAAAATAGGGCCGGGGGTGTAGCGCGGAGGTAGAACGCCCCTGGGTTCAATCTCCGATACCAAAAAAAAAAAGAAGCCAAACATTATGCAGTTAATATTATCTCTGGGTGAAAAGTTCAGTAAAGTTTAAAACCTCTCATTTTGGCAGAATAAACTGTTGCTTTACAAATTTTTCTCTTCCTTGGGTGGAGTTCATCTTTTTAGCTACTTTTAGCAGAGAAGGGGTTTTTAAAATGGAGTTACATCTGCTTTTACATTTTGTTTCTATAGGTAGTCCCAAATTAAGCCACTTCAGAGGGGTCCCTGACCCTGCTCTCTCTAAGGCAAAGTCTCGGCGTCTGGGAGGTCCTGTTCCCGCGGCAATGGAGTGGAGTCCATGCGCTCCCCAAGTCGAAGGTGACTACCGGTCCCGGCGGTCGTGCCAAAGCCCAGCTCTCCCAGCCGCTGACGGGGAGGGTCAGGTGAGGGGGTCACAAACCATCCACACCCCTCAAACTTCGGGGCGGGGCTGGGGGCTGGGGGCGGGACTTGAGGACGGGAGAGTCATGGGAAATTAAAGGGGGTTTGGACTGGTACTGTGGTTAGATGGGGAAGGAGGTCCTCACCTGAAAAGGCCAGGTTAAATGTTTTGACTTCGCCAAGACGACCCCTGGACTCATCTTTCCGTAGGGGCCGGGGGAGGGGAGGGCAGTCCCTGATTTTGCCCAGGGTCGGTCTCTTCCGGCTTCTCCCGGAAGCTGTTAGAACCAGCGACCGGAAGTCCCGCCTCCGCGCATTGCACTGATGACGCAAAGCTACGTAAGGCGGACTGACGTAAACGAACTCTAAATAAAAGGGCCAGGTTCCTCAGCGGAAGGAGGGGCGGAGTCATTGTTGGCGGGATCCAGGCCCTCCCGGTGCAGGGCCACACCTGGTGGGCGGGGCCTCGGGCCATCGGGGTGAGAGGCGGGGCCAGAAGGGGAGGAGTGAGTTGGGGGCGGTGCTTGGGAGAGGGGCGTGGTCTCGCTTCTGAAGCGCTTGCTCGAGCGGCGCTGCTGGGCCGAGCCTGGAGGAGTTTTTCCGTTTCTGTCCGGGTTCTTCCTACTTGCTTCCTAGCTCTGGGGCTAATGGGATCATTATTGCTCTGCTCCGCGCACCAAGCTCCAGGTTAGTAGAATCAGTTAGGTCTGGTCACTCTGACCTCCAAGAACTCCGCTCCGAGCCGGGTGTGGGGACCGGAGTCTGTAACCCCCGCTGCTGCAGAGACTGAGGCAGGAGAATCCCAAGTTCCAGGCTAGCCTGGGCAGCTTAGCGATACCCTGTCTCAAAAAATAAGGCCCTCAGCAACTTAGCGAGACCCTGTTTCAAAATAAAAAATAAAATAGGAAGCCGGGCGTGGTGGTGAACACCTGTAATCCCAGTACTTGGGAAGCTGAGACAGGAGGATCACAGGTTAGAAGCCAGCTCAGCAACTTTGGCTGTCAGCAACTTAGCAAGACCCTGTGTCCAAATAAAAAATGAAATACGGCTGGGGTAGTATAGCTCGGAGGTAGAATGCCCCTGGGTTTATTCCCAGCACAATAAATAAATAAGTAGCGCTGGGGTTGTATCTCAGAGATAGAATGCCCCTGCGTTCAATTCCCAGTACTAAACAAACAAACCACGCAGCTCTGGACTAGGCAGGGAGACAGGCAAGGAGACAAGTTAGTCGTCATCCAGTGCTTGAAGAGTGGGGGCATCAGGTAGTGTGGGACCTTCATAAATAGTACAGGAAAGCATTCCAAAGAGACACAGATTCAAGCCGCCTGTATCCCAGTTACTTGGGAGGCTGAGGTAGGAGGATCAAAAGTTTCAGGACAGCCTGGGCCAGACCCTGTATCAAAATAAAAAAAGTGATGGGGATGTAGCTCAGCGCCCCCCACAAAAAAAGAGAGATTCAGTACCCTTTGAGAGCACAAGAAAACTAAAAAAGACAGACCTAGAGAGAAATTTCAATTTCCAAAAGTTTTGTGTGTGTGGTACTGCAGATTGAACTTAAAGGCATTCTACACCCGAGCTACACCCCAGCCATATTTTATTTTATTATTTTATTTATTTATTTATTTATTTATTTGCGGTACTGGGGATTGAACCCAGGGGCGTTTTACCTCCGAGCTACCCCCCCCGGCCCTATTTTTTATACTTTATTTTGAAACCGGGTCTCATGAAGTTGCGGAGGGCCTCACTAAGTAGCTGAGGCTGGCCGCGAACCCGGATCCTCCGGTCTCCGCCTCCCAAGTACTGGGATTACAAGCATGCGCCACCACGCCCGGCCTTATTATTTTATTTTATTTTATTTTATTATTTTATTTTATTTGTAGTACTGAGAATTGAACCCAGGGACATTCTATCTCCAAGCTACACCCCCCCCCAGGCCTGTTTTTAAATTCCTTTTGTGTGTGTACTGGGGATGGAACCCAGGGGCATTCTGCCTCCAAGCTATACCCTCAGCCCTATTTTATTCTTTATTTTGAAACAAGGTCTAAGTTGCGGAGGGCCTCACAACTTGCGGTGACTGGCCACGAACCTGCAATCCTTCTGTCTCAGCCTCCCAAGTACTGGGATTATAAGCATGCACCACCACGCCCAGCTTACTCCTTATTTAAAACAGGGTCTCACTAAATTGCAGAGGACCTCACTAAGTACCTGAGGCTGGCCAGGAACCTGCAATCCTCCTGTTTCAGTCTCCCAAGTAATGGAATTACAGGCATGCACCACTGTACCCAGCTCGATTAAATTTTTTTCTAGCCTGGCATGGTGGTGCACACCTGCAATTCCAGTTCTTGAGAGGCTGAGACAGGAGGATCACAGTATAGAGACCAGCATCAGCAATTTAATGAGGCTCTCTGCAATTTAGCAAGGCCCTGTTTCTAGATTTAAAAAAAAAAAATTTAAGGGCCGGGTGTGTAGCTTGGATGTGGAATACTCCTGGGTTTAATCCCCAGCACCACAAAAAATAGATAAATAAAAATCCTACCACCAGGCATGGGGGTGCACACTTCTTTTTTTTTTTTTTCGGTACTGGAGGTTGAACGCAGGGGCGTTCTACCTCCGCACTACGCCTCCGGCCCTATTTTTTTATGCTTTATTTTTGAAACCAGGTCTCACGAAGTTGTGGAGGGCCTCACTAGGTAGAGAGAGAGAGAGAGAGAGAGAGGAGGGGGGGAGAGAGGGAGAGAGGGAGAGAGAGAGAGAGAAAAAGAGAGAGAGGAGAGAGAGAGATAGATCGATCGAGCACGCGCGCATGCACGCTGAGGTTGGCCGCGAACCCGGATCCTCCGGTCTCCGCCTCCCAAAGTACTGGGATTACAAGCGTGCGCCACCATGCCCGGCTGGTGGTGCACACTTCTAATCCCAGTACTTGGGAGGCTGAGACAGGAGGATTGCAGGTTTGTGGTCAGCCTCAGCTACTTAGTGAGGCCCTCCACAACTTAGTGTGACCCTGTTTCAAAATAAAGAATAAAAAATAGGGCTGGGGGTGTATCTCAGAGGTAGAATGCCTCTGGGTTCAATCCCCAGTACCGCAAAAAAAAAAAAAATCCTAAATGTGGGAAGCTGGGCTTGGTCGAGCCAGCCAAGATGGCGCTGTGGCTGGCTGCCAAGTCTGTGACCTGCACTTGTTTACCAGACCTAGCACATGCGCAGTTGGGAAGCGCACGCGTTTGGTGCATGCTCATTGCGTGCTTGCTGCTGGAGAACCTATGAGAAGAAGCCTGGCCTGCGTGTATATGGCGTGAGAGAGGTGTGATTGGAGGATTGCTTCTGGGGTGA
>PVJS01059747.1:0-11431 GCA_004027185.1 Glis glis
CGCACGCTTGTAATCCCAGTACTTTGGGAGGCGGAGACCGGAGGATCCGTGTTCGCGGCCAGCCTCAGCTCTCTCTCTCTCTCTCCCTGTCTCTCTCTGTCTCTCTACTTAGTGAGGCCCTCCGCAACTTCGTGAGACCCGGTTTCAAAATAAAGTATAAAAAATAGGGCCGGGGGTGTAGCGTGGAGGTAGAACGCCTCTGGGTTCAATCCCCGGTACCGCAAAAAAAAGAATGAAACAAAACATCTTAATGGCTCAAGTTTAGAAGCATACACTTTGACCTCTCTTCCTAGATTTTTAAAGGCCAATGTTAAATGGTTGCTGGTGGAAAACATGCTGAAGGACCATCTCATAATTATGATAGGAACACATTTTCACATCTGGGTTTTTTTCTCCTATTCCATGGTATATTTCTATAAACCCATGCACACGTGGCATCAGAAATGCATGGCGAACCACAGCCCATTTAAAATTTGGCTCATTATGTCATAAGTGCAGAGATTTTTTTTATAGGCTGAACAGCGTGTGGTTTTACTCGCTATTTGTTTATGTTACTTGTCCCCACTAGATTTCTGTTTATAAGCCTAAGCCATCATGAGGACTCAATAGAAGTAGATTCTTTTAGAGACCCAGCACTGTGGAGCATGTAGGAGTTGCTCAGTGACAAGAATTACAGGTTGGTAAAGATCCACAGAGATTTTAGAGAGCATCTCCATCTTTCATGTTACAGATGAAGATGGATGGCCTCATTGATTAATTGTTGTCTAAACAGGAATATTGTTTGAGTTGCCTTTTTTCATTCCAATGCTAATATCAATAACAGAAAAATGGCAAAGATTGTTTAATCCACATAATAGATTATCACGCCAACAGATTGTTACAATTTACCAATGAACAATATTTCTCGGCACACATCCCGTTGAATACTGGTGGAAAATTGTTTTGTATGGATCAAATAGAAGTCAGTACTGAAAGCTTCTCTTTGCTTTCTATGCATAACTTTCCATAACAATGATCCAGATAAGAGTCACTTTACCATTTACTGTAAAATGTATTTTCCATTCTAACTTTTTAAAAAATCTTGCCTCTATCAATTTGAAGACTCAATATTCAAAAAGTTGTATTTGGTTGCAAGTTATGAAAACAGTATCAGGATAGCTTTTTGAACTATCAAAGTGATTTACTTGTAAAATTAAATTGACAGTGTGTAAAAAATTCTAGAAATGAAATTTCAATTCATGAAAACTAGAAGAGCATTTCCCATTTTTCCATTAATCAAAAAAATCTGCATTTAGAATACTAAATCTATTTTTCTCTCTTGTTACTACAACTTCTGACTTCTCAATAAATCTAAACTATGAAACAGAGGTGGAAGGAAAAGCAAAAGAGGTTGCATTTTGAGCCTGTAAATGCAGAGCTGAGAACAAATCAGTATCTTCTTATTACAATTAAATCTAAATTAAAAAGGATACAGACAAAATTAGAATGGAGACTTTTACAACCATTTCAAAATAACAATAGAAAATTTTATTTTAATGATAAATTTGTTACAAACATTATAAAAGCACAAAAGTACAAATATAAGTTATTTATAATTAACAGATTAAAAACCGACAGTGAATGGGTATCATTACAAAGATCATTATCACCAGCAGTGAGTAATTGTAAAAATAAAGCTGTACATAAGGTGGTTTTGTCTTACTAAGTCATACCACCCAGTTGGAAAGAGACAGGTTATACATAAATAACACGAGAAACAATTATTTCTAAGTCAAACAATTTTGTCATATTTCTTTTCCAAATTATGTATTGTTCCAAGCTAAATCATTTTCCTTCATCTAATAGCAATATGAAAATATCAATTGAATTCTTTTTCCTGAAGACTTTGTTTCCTGCATATTGGTGGCCAGCTGAGATAAATTCTTCTTTTCATCCCACTTTCAAATTTTAGCTTATTTTATACTGTGTTGAAAGATGTTAAATAATTTCAGAAAAAACAGCTTATTTTTCAAAAGAAGAAATTACAGCCCAGAATATACATACTAAATTGGTTGGATCACAAGGCAGGAAATGGTATGTTTTATACATCTGAACTCATGAGTATTTAGCTGTGCTCAGTTTTTCTGAGAAGTTGCCCTACTCTAGCAGCAGGGCTGTTTGAGATAATTGCATAATATACTCAACTCTAATTCATTCACAGCCATCCAGTTCTTATAGATTCCTATTTATAATACTGTGCTAAGAAATTTCTTGCAGTTTGGGGTTAAATCCCTACCTTTGGGGGATTATAATTCTGTTATAAAATTTTTTCCTAGACCAAAACTTGGCATACAAAGTCTTGGACAGAATAAAATAATATTAGATATTTCCATAATGTCACTTATCATCACACTATCAAAATCATTTTCAGTATACTGTTATTGGTACATTATAGTCTCACATCATAATGAAGTTCAGAGTGATAGGGACACACAAGCACACACAGCACTTGGTGAGCTTCCCCCAGCTCCCTTCCCACTCACTCCCTTTTTGGAACATATTCGAATGTTACTTGTGGTTTCATGTTTCTTAATTCCTTGTGCACAAATGTGACTATTCACTGACAATAAATAGGATTTTGATTATATCTTTCATACTACATTGTAATTTTTTGGGGGGGCGGTACTGGGAATTGAACCCCGGGGGCATTCTACCTCTGGGCAGCACCCCCAGCCCTGTTTTTTATTCTTTGTTTTAAAACAGGGTCTCACTAAGTTATGGAGGGCCTCCCTAAGTAGCTGAGGCTGGCCACAAACCTGGATCCTCCAGTCTCAGCCTCCCAAGTACTGGGATGTAAAAAAATTTTAATATTAAAACATTGAACTTTGCAATATTTAAGTTCAGACTATAATATATAACATAAAAAGTTCAGTGCAAATTGAATAAAAGAGAATATTTTATATAATCAAATGTCTTATAACATATATGCACTGTGTGTTTAAACACATTTGCATGTTGGTACTATTTAGTTTAAGATTTCCTTTTCCTATGTCATTGTTATTACCTACACTTGAGAAAATAAGATACATTTTAGCCCTATTTGCAAACTAATCAAGCATTCATGACCTAGGTGTCTTAGCAGGGATATTCAAAAGAAGAAATAAGAAATTTTAGGGCAATGCCTATATTAAATATAAGAATGTTTTAAAATAAAAATTATAATATGCAATATAAAGTAGTATTCATCTGTACTACAATTTAATATGTGATTTATGGGTAATACACTTTTTCATCATGAGATACTTTATGGTCCTCTAGGGGGCAATTTTAGGACTTGTATGCAAGTATGATTAGATTGGTTATTCCTACCTTTTAAATAAGATCTATTGGATCCAAATGAGAATCCTGATTAGGCAGTATAAATCAAACAACTAAAAAAAAAACCCAAACCATTGTCTTCTCTCTCTCAGGTTACTTACTAAAACTGAATGAGCAAGACATAGTATGTTTTAAGATTGTCAGACGTTAGCAGCTTTTATGAATAACAAGTAGCCAGGATTCTGTATAATAATTCTGGGTGTATACATTGATAAAACAATGTGAATCCAATTAACTTGAGAGCTCATCTCATGTATCCATATTGGCATCTGTTCTGCCCCTCCTTACGGAGTGGTGTGCCAACCTCTACTCCCAAATTAACCATGGAAACTAGACCAATGATTGCAATGCAATTAGGTGGATGAGAACCAAGAGAATTGAGAGAGAGAAAAGGGAATCTACTGATTAACTCCTAACTTGGCTTTATCTCTACAAGAATAGATAAAGCTACTGTGTCAAATAGTTTCATTTCCTTCCAGATTTTCTCAGCTAATATTAAAAAACTAGGCTAAAATGATACTTTCTTCACTTAACAATGGCATCCCATTTAAAGAGCATATACTTTCTTGCCATAAAATTGCATCTGTTGGATTTTCCATTTCTGAGTACAGAATACTTATTTATAAAACCAGAGTCACAAAAAAAGTGGCAAGATGAATCTGGTCAATTATTTTGCTTTCATACTTCAAAGCATTGACTATAACATATTCCATGAATAATCTAATCTGCAAGGCAGATCTATTTAGAGAAGTAATAAAGTACAAGAAATAAAAAGCACACTCTCTCTAGAGGTCTCTCTTCTCTTCTGGATGTATTATATCATGCCATGTCATCTTACATCAATTAGTCTCCAGAGAGAGGCACACTATACCATACAGACTGCCTCCTATATTAAATTATCATCTGTCAAAAGATCAATAAAGGTGACAAAATTCAGTTAATTACTGATTAAATGAGTGCATTCTATTTTTCATAAACCACAGAAACAGAAGAAAGGGGAAATGAGCTGTTTATTATATGCAAAAGTGATATATATGCTATTATAAGTGCTTTATGAATATTAGATTATATGATTGCAATCATCATAATATTCCTTTTAGGAAGTAACCATGATCATCCTGTGCTGGAAGTCAGCCATCTGGTAGGTAGAACGAGTACCTGAACATCGGCAGTTGGGCACCAGAGTCTGCACTCTTAATCCCTATATTATTCTGCCCCTATGGAAGATGAGCCTGAAAGGGACTTCAATGCCTTCTAAAGCTTGTAGTAATATTCATATGTGTACTAACAGTTCTCTAGTGTTAAAGACAAAATTAGAATCATTATTTGGGAACTGGGCCACAGGGGGTTAAGGAGTGCTTTAACTATTCAGTATCATTGCTTTCTTTTATTATTAGCAAAGGACATTTGAATAAGCAACATAGCATCCTGAGACTGGAGGCCATTTCTGAATATAGTTAAACAACCATATCACATCATCCCAACCAAACCCTGGGACAAGACTGGAATCACTAAAAGGTGCCCAAAAGTAGATTTTATTTTGATAAATGGAGTCCACCCAGATTAACAGCCTTCCTTTTTACAGTATTCATGGCTTTCTGTGAAAGAAACACAAACATTAATTTGGGGAAATATCATGAATAATTTCTACCAACAGCAAAATGGATCATAATACAATATTGCTTATTCAGATACAAGGAATAATGTCACCTAGCGGAGCTCCTTTTTGAAGATAATGCATCTAAATTCTCATCTGTACTAATATTGAGTGCTTTATTTAAGAAATCTTCTCCAATCAACTAAAATATGCTTTTGAGAAAATGACATTAATTTTCTTTCAAAACTGAAAATACTCTGAAGTCCTCAGAGAGTATTAGTTTATCTCAATTACACTTTGAAAAGGGAAGAAATGTATAAATCATAGAACTTTTTTTTAACTTGGTACTTGGGATTGAACCCAAGGGCATTCTACCTCTGAGTGACATTCCTAGCCCTTTTTTAAATTTTTAAATGTGCTTTTATTGGTGTATTGTAGTCTCACATCATAATGAAAATCTTATTGACAGTGACGTACATGCACACAGCACTTGGTGCCCCTCCGCCTCCCCATTTCCCCCCCTCCCAATACATAGTACTGAGATTGACATTGGTATATTCTCATATGTACACATAATTGATGGTAGTAATTCCATTAATGAACCTCACTCTTCCCCTTCCCCTTCCCTTTGACTACCTTCCTGCCTCTGCTGAGGCTTCTCCAGCATTGTCTGAAGTCCCTCTGGTATCCCAATTACTCCCTAATTTGCACATATTAGAGAAAATGTGTGACCCTTCACTTTCTGTGATTGGCTGATCTCACTTAACATAACGTTCTCCAGGTCCTTCCATTTTCTTGCAAAAGACATAATTGTGTTCTTCTTTATTGCTGAGTAGAATTCCATTGTGTGTATTTCTCATAGTTTTTTCAACAAATAGTGTTGGGAAAACTGGTTATCCATTTGTAGAAAAATGGAACTAAATCCTTACCTCTCACCCTGCACAAGAGTCAGCTCGAGATGGATCAAAGACCTGGAAGTTAGACCAGAGATGGTGAAATTACTAGAGGAGGGCATAGGTTCAACACTCTAATATAAAGGTACAGGCAGAAACTTCCTCAACAAGACCCCCAAAGCCCAGGAAATTAAAACAAGAATTAATAAGTGGGATGGTATTAAACTAAAAATTTTCTGCACATCAAAGGAAACCATCAAGAGTCTAAAGATAAAGCTTACGGAATGGGAGAAGATCTTTGCCAGCTATCTCTCTGACAGAGGACTAATATCTAGAATATACAAAGATCTTAAAAGATTTTACACTAAAAAAAATAACCCAATCAAGAAATAGGCAACCGAATTGAATAGACACTTCACAAAAGGGATACAAATGGCCAATATATACATGAAAAAATGTTCAACATTATTAGCAATCAGGGAGATGCAAATCAAAACTACTCGGAGATTTCATCTAATCCCAATCAGAATGGCAATCATCAAGAAGTCACATAACAATAAATGTTGACAAGGATGTAGGGAAATAGGAACTCTTTTGCACTGTTGGCAGGAGTGCAAACTAGTTCAGCTGCTATGGAGATCAGTGTGTAGATTCCTTAGAAAACTGGGAATGGATTCTCCATATGATCTGGCTATACCACTCCTGGGTACCATTCCAAAAGGGTTGAAACCAGATAACTACAGTAATATATGCACACCCATGTTCATAGCAGCACAATTCACAATAGCCAAATTATGGAACCAACCCAGGTGTCCATCAACAGATGAATGGATTTTTTTTAAACAGGGTCTTGCTAAGTTGCTGAGGGTCTCACCAAGTTGCTCAGTCTGGCCTTGGTGTAAGCCTCTTGCTTCAGACTACAACTACTGGGATTACAGGTGTGCACCACCACACTGGCCTAGAATCTTTGAACAGAAAGAAACTTTAGAAATCGAAGCTCAACAGTACAACAGTCTCTGTTGTTGGGGGTGGGGGCTGTCCAGCCTCCATTCTCCCCTCTGCTGATAATATGCCGGTGGGATGGGAAGCTTTCCTGTTCCTCACTCTTGGTTCTTCTGATTTGGGTGGAACTGATCATACTTTTTTTTTTTTTTTTGCGGTACCGGGGATTGAACGCAGGGGCGTTCTACCTCCGCGCTAGGCCCCCGCCCTATTTTTTATACTTTATTTTTGAAACCGGGTCTCACGAAGTTGCGGAGGGCCTCACTAAGGAGAGAGAGAGAGAGAGAGAGACAGAGAGACAGAGAGACAGGGAGAGAGAGAGACAGGGAGAGAGAGCGCTGAGGCTGGCCGCGAACCCGGATCCTCTGGTCTCTGCCTCCCAAAGTACTGGGATTACAAGCTTGCGCCACCACGCCCGGCTAGAAACTGATCATACTTACAAGCTCTTGCTTCCATATATGACCTAGGACTGTTTCATCAAAATGTTTCTCTTGTCCATAATGATTGGTTCAGGTGTGTGGCACTTCCCAGGCTGAAAAGATTCACTTTCAGGACTGTTGCTGGGAAAGTGAAGGCAGTCTCAGCTACAGTGGCTGCCAAGAGTGGATGCAAACCACATGCTCTGTGTCATTCTTGCTAAGTGTGAAAGTTTACCTGAATAAAGCCAACACTTTGAAAGCAGAGCCAAGGAGCAGATGGAGACCAAGTATGGGTAAAGTTGTCCCAGTGTCCTCATAGATCTGAATGTGCTGCATTCATGAGGACCTCTGAAAATAGAAATGAGTCCTAAAATGTTTATTCCTGGGTAATTTCTGTCTGATATCTAAATAAATAGCCTCAAATGATAGGAGCATTGTACCTCGTAAAGAAATCAGCACCATTTTCAGAACTCATGCATTTTAGAAATTGTATCATGTCGGTCACAGATTTGCTTCCTTTTGCTTTCTCCTTTGATCCTATTTCTGCCTTCTGGTGGCTAAAATAATAAGCCTAATATCACTTTTATTAAAAGTATATCTTTCCTATATGCTCTCAACAGTATGCAGTCTCAACTCTCAAATCTGTTATAAGTTAGACAGCTACAATTAAGGAGGTTATAAATATATCTTTAAGTGTCTCATATAAATATATCTTTAGGTGTTTCAGTTAAATCATCCAAGAGGAACTGTGATATTTGTACCTTCTTAAAGTAACAATGAACTTCACTAATCATCACATTAATAATCCTGTTTTAGCGACAGGATAAAAAAGCACTGCTAATTAACTGGGGTTAAACAGTGAGCATGTGAAATACATGGGACCCAGCCTTACAATTAAGACTGAGCAGATGTGATTTGAAGGATAAAAAAATCCCACCTGCCCAATATCATCTATCTCCAGAAAGTCATATCAGTTAAAGTCAAGGGTTAAGCGAAGATCCCTGAAGGATCTAGTTAAAATTAAATTATATAATTGAAGGGAAATATAATCTTCCATTAAATGCAATCAATTCATCATCAGGAGCAGGAAAAAAGGGAATAGAGGACAGAGATATCTAACAGGAGAGAAAGGTACTAATAGAAGTTCAACCCAAGAAATGATGCCTTCTGTATACGTCAGCATTTTCCCAGCTATAATCTAAGACTTGACCATGTAATTTAGAGGAAGGAAGTTGTATTAGCTCACTGTTTAGCCCATGTGAGGCTGGGGACCGTGGATCTCAGCGCATGGCAGTGGGAAGCAGAAGAAGAAAGAGCACAAGGCTTTGCTCTCACATCATAGAGGAGGAACCATATATAATCCCAGGGCCACATCCCCAGGGACCCACTTTCTCCAGCCACACCCTACCAGCCTGGGGCACCACCCAGATAAATCCATTACAATGGATTTATCCACTGCTGGGATTACAACTCTCATGACTCAATTACATCAACTCCAAACACCTATTTATCAGCTCTTCAAGGGGCCATTCTCTATCTAACTATAACACCCCCCTAAGGGAGTTTTTAGGTGGGGAGTGATGTGGGGTCCAGATGTCAGGACATCGGCTGGTACTAATAGTACCACTAAAACTACATACCTGATACTCATTCCCTTCTGGTGGAGGAGACACCGCTTATCTCCAAATGTGTGTGTGTGTGTGTGTGTGTGTGTGTGTTTGTGTGTGTGTGTGTGTATGTGTCCATAAGTGTATGTATACAGTCATTTCACTTAGAGTTGTCCTAGTTTCTCTAAAGAGTTTTGGGTATGAAATTAATGACAATCAGATATAATTGTGATTGGTAACCTCTGAGACAACTTAAGCCAGGAAGGAGATTTAAAAAAGTGTGTTTCTGGGTTGGGGATGTAGCACAGTATTTGCCTAGCATGTGTGAGGCCCTGGACTCAGTCACCAGTACTGAAAAAAAATCTGTTTGCTACTAAATTAATAGAAGCAATTCTAATTTAAAAATTTCAGATATCATTATGCAATATTAGATGTTTTACTAATAGTAGCAATAAAAGCAACAGAGCCGGGTGTGGTGGCGTACGCTTGTAATCCCAGTACTTTGGGAGGCGGAGACCAGAGGATCCTGGTTTGCGGCCAGCCTCTTATCTCTCGCTCTCTCTCTCTCCCTGTCTGTCCGTCTGTCTGTCTGTCTGTCTCTCTCTCTCTCTCTCTCCTTAGTGAGGCCCTCCGCAACTTCGTGAGACCCAATTTCAAAATAAAGTATAAAAAATAGGTCCGGGGGTGTAGCGCGGAGGTAGAATACCCCTGCGTTCAATCCCCGGTACTGCAAAAAAAATAAAAATAAAAAAATAAAAGCAACAAATTAAAGATGTGTCTAGGTATTAGTTTTCTATTGCTGCAGTAACAAGTTACCACAAACGTGGCCACTTAAGCACAAACTTCTTATCTTACCCTCTGTAGGTCAGAAATCTGACATGGGTCTGTGTAGGCTAAAAACCAGCATTGGCAGGCGGCTTTCCTTTCTAGAGGCTGAAAGGAAGAATCTGTTTTTCTCCTTTTCCAGCTTCTAAAGTCTGTCTACATTTCTTGCTCCACACTCCCATCATCTTTCAAGTCAGCAATGGCCGATTGAGTCCTTTTCTTCCTGAACCTTCTTCTTCTGCTTGTAAAGACATAATAATCTGATTGGATTCACTCAGATAATTCACAACAATCATTTCCATCAAAAGGTCAGTTGATGAGCAACATTAAGTATCTGCAACATTAATTTTCTTTTGCCATATACGATAACATAGTCACAAGTTCCAGGGTTTCGGGTGCCAGTGTCTTTGGGGGAGCCATTATTCTGCTTACCACAGTCTATTATATGTTAGGACAGTCCTGAAAACCTTCATGTTCTGTAAAGTCACGAACTAAAAATAATATGGTATGTAAGAAAAAGAGTTGAAACTTAAAACCTATGTAGTTTAAGTGACCAGAACATAAACATTCTAAAAAAAGTAGTTTAAATAACATTTGAATTTTTGGTATTGGGGGTTGAACCCAGAGACATTCTATGTCCAAGCAACACCCCTGGCCCTGTTTTACTTTTTTTATTTTGAAACAGGGTCTCACTAAGTTGCTGAGGGACCTCACTAAGTTGCTGAGGCTGCTCTCAAACCTGAGGTCCTCCTGTCTCAGCCTCTCAAGTACTGAGATTACAGGCATATGCTATCACGCCCAGCTGATAGTTTAGATTTTTAATAAATATGTAGTACATTAAATGTAGGACTATAAAACTTAGGGTGGGAAGAGATTTACCTCAATGGTAGCAGGTTTAAGTTATCATGAAGTTGCTGAGTTATGAAAGCAAAGCGACATATCCAAAAGTCAAAGAAAACCACATAATAAGCACTTCCAATAATCACATAGCATGTGACCCAACTGAACCAAGAATAATTATGGATGAAAGGGCAAGCCTGGAATGATTTAATCACCACTTCTTTCTATATTCTGCTTTGTTGTCTATTTTGTGTCCAGCTATTGTTACTTGATAGGTTAAACCTTTAATGGACTAGAAAAATCATGTCAGAATCAAGGAACTTTCCATGCTATAAATGTGCAACATCTCCCCTACTTAAAGTTGCATTTGGGCTGATTCTCTAATTTTATCTCCTAATATAAATTGTGTTACAGTGCTTAAACTTAATGCAAGGCCAACTTGGAGTCATATGTGGAAAGTTAAGATTGCCTAAAAGTTCCATGATATTTTAAATTTACCATTGTTAACAATGACTCATGACCATGAGTCAATCATTATGGGATGAACGTATTTCATGGAAGGGGATAACTCAATTTTTGGCATCATCATCATCTTATATCCCAGAGGACATATTTTCAGAAGAAGTATTATAAGGTCATTGCAGAATCTTAAATAACTGCAGATACTGGGAAATCTCTATGGAAAGGAATTGGGGCTGTGTCCCCTCTAAAAGACATAGAATATAACTTAAGAAATAAACTGGAGGCCTCATTGTATTGGACAGGGTTCTCTAGATTAACAGAATACACAGAATGAGTATATTTTAAAAAAAAGGATTTATCAGATGGCTTACAGTTTGCAGCAATGTAGTCCCAGGTTCTGACTGCACGTGGAGGGTCAGAGGAACCAGT
>PVJS01059748.1:0-11426 GCA_004027185.1 Glis glis
GGTCTCACGAAGTTGCGGAGGGCCTCACTAAGTAGAGAGAGAAACAGAGAGAGAGAGAGAGAGAGAGAGAGGGAGAGAGCGAGAGAGCTAGAGCGAGAGAGAGAGAGCGAGAGAGAGCGAGAGCTGAGGCTGGCCGCAAACCTGGATCCTCCGGTCTTCGCCTCCCAAAGTACTGGGATTACAAGCGTGTGCCACTACGCCCGGTTGCAGTTTAACATTTTTGATGAACAAGAAATAATTACTTCTTTCCCTCTTTTTTTTTGTGTACCCTTCACTTATCAGTCAGTAAGTATTTGGTTTAGAATAGATCACCACCCAAATACAGAGTTCCTAACTTAGGAAAAGGTTAAGGTAAGGAAGTTTAATTATCAATCTACTTTTTGGGAACCAAAACTTTTTCTAGAGTTATAATGATGATTCTATTCTCTGCCTAGTACACAATAAACAATTCACCCACAGTGCAGCATATCTGCAACAGAAACACAAATGCAACAGATCACAATACACCATCCACAGCACCTATGACTGATTAAAACTTGAAAACAAGATGCTGACATCTCAGAGGGACTACTGGTGTTACGCTTCCTGAAGAGGCAGGGGTACTGTGGAAAAGCAGATGAGTAAGTGACCTTCAGTCACTTAAAATGGAACTCAGGAGCTGTAATTACACGCTTGTAATCCCAGTACTTGGGAGGCTGAGACAGGAGGATCACAGGTTCAAAGCCAGCCTTGGCAACTTTGTGAGGGCAAATAAAAAATAAAATCAGGCTAGGGGTATAGCTTGGAGGTAGAATGCCTCTGGGTTCAATTCACAGTACCAAAAACAAAAACAAAACAAAACAAAAAACCAAAAAACAAAATGGAACTCAGGACCCTACTGCCCCCTCGCCAAGATAGGCCAAGCATTTCCCTTCCTATTATGGGGTTGGAGAAAGTAGGAGTTAGAAGGCAGGCTAGAGTACAGGGCGGGACAGTGGTAGAGGGTGGGAGAAGATGACCCTGTCTTATGACTACCTAGAAGTGCAGCACTGAGATAAACAACCAGTACAGCAGCAATAACAACAACATCCACTTTAGGCAATGTGAATGGCATGGACAGGCAGTTGGGGCTACATGCAGCAACTATACAGGGAGGGGAGCGGGATTCCCTGAAGAGCAGCAGCTGATGAAACCTACTGAAATGATGTTGTGGGAAGGAGGAAAGGAAAAAGGGAGGAACCGCAGCAACATCTCCTAAAAGAAACTGAAAGGGCTAGAATATTAATTAGGATTGGAGAGTGAGCTCTAAGGGTGCGAGTTCAGTGGGTACCAGAGGTAGCTCAGGGGCCAGGTTTCCTGTAGGATTGGTGCCAGGAGAAAAAGAGGTGGAGGGATGTCCCTGATGTCCAGTGATGGAAACAAGATGAACACACGAGGTCAGGTGAGAACTCTCATGGGAGTTGGGAAAGGGCATCAACATGGTCACTAGGAAATGAGAACAAAGGAAAGGGGGTCAACAAAGGCAAAGGGTTCAAGGCGCTGAGCGCCTGCTCCGAGCCAGGCACTGTTTTAGACCCTACAGTTGCAGTAGGCACCCAATCATAGTCCCTGTTCTCCTGAGTCTTAAATTCTAGTAGGAAGAGACAAACTCTACACAGGGAGACAAATACGGCAGCTAGTGAATGTCAGTAAACAGGCGGGGCTGTGGCTGTGTGCTTCTCATTCAACCAGCCTGCCCTGTGGGTCAGCTAAGAAACAGGAAACCTGAAATAGCATGGGAGTATTTGCAAAGACGTAAACAATTTGTTTTAGCTCCTTCAAAATGTTTTCTTTTCCCTTTCTCAAAGTGGAAATTGCTCTTCTTTTTTTCTATAAAAATAATATAATTAGAATACAGAAATTTAAACAACTAGGAATTCATGAAGTAGAAATATAAATCTCTCACATTTTTATATCTAATGTTAAAAAGTCTGGAGTATATAGCACTATAGACTTTTCCCTATACATTCATATACACTTACAATATGAATATAATGTATTTACAAATATATTTGTACATATAAGTAAGGTATATACTATGCATACTGTTTCATAAACTGTTTTTCACTTAATATTCTTCAGACATCATTTTGTGTCAATATAGATATATATTATCCTTCTTTTTTGGGGGTGCGGGTACTGGGGATGCAACCCAGGGGCATTCTACTCTGAGCTACACCTCCAGGCTTTTTGAAAATTTTTATTTTGAAACAGGATCTTGCTAAGTTGCTGAGGATCTCGCTGAGTTGCTGAGGCTGACCTCTAACCTGGATCCTCCTATCTCAGCCTCCCAAGTACTGAGATTACAGGTGTGCACCACCATTCCTGGCTGCGTTACCCTTCTTAATGGCTGCACAGTAGCTGATAATATTCCATGATACAGAGGAATGCACTTTATTTACTCAATCCCCTTTAGATGGATATTTAGAATGCTCACATTTTATAATACAACAATATACCTGTATAAAACCTTCACACATTTGCCACTCACTCCTTAGGGTACCTTCTCAGAATTAGAATTGCTACCTCAAAAGGTTCTCACATATTTGGAAAACTGCTATCTAAGAGTTAACATCAACTTGTACTTATGGTGAATGAGAATACCTGTTTCCCACAACTTTGTCAACAACACACAAAAAATCCTTTTCTGTTCTCTATTTTAAAACTACCCCACCCCCTATCTTTGGGTTACCATTTAATCTCTTCCTTTCCTTTCCTTTCCTTTCCTTTCCTTTCCTTTCCTTTCCTTTCCTTTCCTTCTTTCCTTTCCTTTCCTTTCCTTTCCTTTCCTTCCTTTTTCCCTCCCCTCCCCTCCCCTCTCCTCCCCTCCCCTCTCCTCCCCTCCCCTCTCCTCTCCTCTTTTTTCTTTTTTTCTTTCTTATTATTTGCAGCAGTACTGGGGATTGAACCAGGGCTTCGTGCATGTTAGGCAAGTGCTCTACCACTGAGCTCCATCTGGGGTCTCACTAAGTTGCCCAGGCTGACTTCAAACTTGCGATCTTCCTGCCTCAGCCTCTTCAGTAAAGCTGGGATCACAGGTGTGTGCCACTGCACCTAGCTAGGTTTACCTTTTAGCTTTGTCTAGGATCTTAATGATAGAAAAACAGAAATTTCTCGACCTGTTGAACTTGTCAATCTTTTCATCATGGCATCTGGCTTTGATGTCATGCTGCTCACTCCTCATCTTTCATCCTTCAGTGTTCAGTCTATCACTTCCACCAAGCAGTTTTCCTAAACTTTGTCCCATATAAAGAAGGCTGAGCCTGTTATTCTTTCTTAGTATTTTTGCTTTTTCCTGCAGGATTTTTTCACATTTGTAATGATATATTTTTGGTATATGTCAGTGCCTATTTTTCCCATTAGAGTACTAGCTCCCTGGGGCCAACAATGCTCCCCGGTCATCTGTGCACTTTGTTCTATACATCAACATCTAATACAGAATAGAAACTCAAGTTATTTATTGAACAAATTTTAGTTTCTTCCTTCCTGGGGCCTGTTCCTAGTTTTATCTTGATCAATTTTCCTTCTAAGAATAATGAAGGCAGTTGAACTAACCTGCCTCTCTTAAAAAGTTATTTAGAGGGAAGAAGTAAATCTCATGTCTCCAAAAAAAAAAAAAAAACCCAATATATGTTAGGCACTGCTGGAGAGACTAGTCAGAAAACTCAGGCTGGGCTTGACTGAACACTACAATATGGCAACTGAGCCAGACAAGCTATAGATGGTCTTTGAGGAAATTTTTCTGATTCAAGAACTTGTAACGTGCTAGGTGCAGTGACACACACATGTAATCCCAGATACTCAGGAGGCTGAGGCAGGAGAATTGCAAGTTCGAGGCTAGCCTGGGCAACTTGGTGAGACCATGTCTCAAAATAAAAAATGAAAAGGAGGGGGGGCTGGGGATATAGCTCAGTGGTAGAGCAACCCTGGGTTCAATATCCAATACTGTAAAAAAAAAAGCCAAAACCAAAATCACCCTCCCAGCCAGGCGTGGTGGTGCATGCTTGTAATCCCAGTACTTGGATTGCTGAGACAGGAGGATCACAGGTTCATGGCCAGCCTCAGCTACTTGGTGAAACCCTCGGCAACTTAGTGAGAGCCTGTTTCAAAATAAAGAATAAAAAATAGGGCCGGGGGTGTAGCTTTAAGGTAGAATGCCCCTGGGTTCAATCCCCAGTACTGCAAAAACAAAAACAAAAACAAAAACAAAAACAAAAAACCCCAAAAACACCCTCCCAAAAAACCCCAACCCTGTAATGTAGCTTTCATGATATCCAAGACCACATCTAAGTCTTATATCTCAAGAATTATGATGGTTTCAAGATCTATTTCTAGTTCACTTTTGAAAATGAATACCTACATGACATTCATAAATTTAGCATAGAAGGAGGAGTGTTGTGATGCCGAGCAACCAAAAAGTTAAGAACTCGTAACTTAGTTCCTATTGATATTCTCTGCGAGGGCAATTAATCACTTATCTCAAGAAAGTGACATTTGGCGTGGCGTGGTGCACAGGCCTGTAATCCCAGTACTTGGCATGCTGAGACAGGAGGACCACAGGTTTGAGGCCAGCCTCAGCAGCTTAGCAAGACCCTGTTTCAAAATGGAAAATAAAAAGGGCTGAGGGTGTAGCTCGGAGGCAGAACGCCCCTGGGTTTAAGCCCCAGTAGCACATACACACACAATAAAAAAGAGACATTGCTTCAGTATTTAAGCATAAGCTTTGGCAGCAGCGACAGTCAATTCTTTGAATATTACCAGTTACTAACGACACAAAGGTTAGGACAGCATGTTTTGTCACTTGCTGGGTAAAACTGTTAATCTCAAAGATATCAGGGTTGTCCCCTTTCATTCTGGCAATAAAAAGCTCTGATTCTCAAGTTAGATGGATATTTTTAGAATAACTCTTAATGTCTCTTTCCTTTTATACTGAGGTATCTTGTAAATGTGGTAGGAATTAGTAAAGCTCTTATCTAGGAATTTTTCTCAAGAATCCTGTTTATCACTATGCTCAGAAAGGCTTTTTAATATGTTTAGGTTGAACAAAAGCTGGGTTCTATTTTCACAGTGTAGGTTAGTAGTATTTATGGTTTGCTATCATTTACTTATAAATATTTTTTACTTTATTTATTTATTTTTTTTAGATGGGGTCTTCCTATGTTGCTGAGGCTGTCCTTGAACTCCTGGGCTCAAGCAATCCTCCTGCCTCAGTCTTCTGAGCAGCTGGGCCTATAGGCAAGCACCACCACCTCCCATTTGCTTCTTAAATTAAGAGGCAACTGTGATGTTTTCTTAGGTGAATCCATGCAATGTATTAACTTTCATTGAATATCTCATTGAACTATTACTTGCAAATATGCTAACACACAAATGAATTTTGTTAGTATTACTCTAGTGTGAGAATATGCTAAAGCTTTTAAAATTATTGCATTTAAATGACAATGCAGTATAAATTTATTGGCAAAATATCAATCTAGAAATGAAAATGTGGAAATGATTCTGTAGAAAATCTTATTAGGGAGGTTATTTTCAACAAACACAAATGAAGTATTTTTATAATAAACTGCCAAGTAATTTGGTGATCATTGATAATGCAATTAGTGTAACTTTGTGGGGGAGACAATTACTGAAACCTTATGCTTATTAGTCCTTACTAAAATATACCTTTCCCTGTCTGCAAAAGAGACTGTCAAAACATATAATTATAGAAAAGCTAGAAATAGTTTGAAAAAAGACAGTACCTGTCATACAAACTTTATTTTACTTAACATTTCACCTTTTTTCCAATTGTGCAATTCAGAAAACATTTAATTTAATTAGTGCAAATCAAGATCTTCATACATTAAAGGTGAAAAGCAATCAATTTTTAACCCGAATGCTTTTCATACTTGGTGTATAAGTGAAAGAAAAATACAATTTTAATTAAGAAAAGATAAATTAAGCAAATATCTAGATTTATGGCATTTATTTTAAGCAAAAACACTTCTACACCTTTCATCAAAAACAGGTCTTTCTTTCTGTACCTCTGTACTACCCTTCTAGTATAATCAAATTTCTAAGCTAATGATATGACTGGAAGCATAGGTTTGGTGTACACTCAGTGTACAAAGCATTGAGTTGTATTACTGTTTTATAATATGTACCTTATTTGTCATGGTAGTCAGGCTTTAAAATTATCTAAGAATATCTAGGTAATCAAAATCAGAAGAACTGGCTCATAACAAATGAAAGTAGTAATTTCTAAACTTGAAATATATAAGACTCTCACAGTTAATACCCAACGGGCAATAGGTTTATCTTCCATTTGGGGGGCTGGGTCTAAGTACTTTAATCTGAAGATCTGAGGGGCTCCAGTTCTTTTTTTCTGTGGTACCAGAGATTGAACCCAGGGACAATCTACCTTTGAGTGACACTCCTGGCCCTATTTTATTTTTTATTTTGAAAGAAGGTCTTGTGAAGTTGCTAAGTGTCTCAGTAAGTTGCTGAGACTGGCTTTGAATCTGCGAATCTCCTGTTTCAGCCTCCCAAGTACAGGGATTATAGGCATGCATCATCACACCTGGCTCTCGTTCTTTAATTAATTAAACTTGTCAATACAATCTAAAATGTAGATTTTATTCTGTTAACTTTTTGTGAGACCATTTAGTAAAATATTAAGGCAAAGTTATTGATGTACTGAGTCAAATAGATTCAAGAAAATTATTACTTTTACAATAAGAAACAGGCATATCACCTCAATTTTCTTTTTTGTGGTACTGGGGATTTTGTACCTCTGAGCTACACCCCCAGCCCTGACATTAACCTGAAAACAGGCTAAACTAACAGACTAATTAGATTCACATTTATACCTTCATTACTAATTGTGATAATTTGTTTGAAGTAAGGCCCCCAGGGGTTAATTAGCTAGCAGCATTTATCAATAAGAGAGAATGTACTTAGATTTTACAAGTATGTGCAAATTTACAAATCTTTTATTTACCAATAAGAATGTAAAGTCCAGCAAATTTCTTATCAATAGTTGTATTACTCTTACACTTAAGAAATAATTGTGGGCTAGGGGTGTAGCTCAGTGATAGAGCACATGCTGAGCTTGCCTGAGGTCCTGGGTTCATCCCCAGTACTACCACCACCAAAGGAAAAAAGAAAATTATCTGTCTGTATCTCTACACACACAGAAACAAGATAAACAATTATCTTGCAAAATAGTGATACAAATAAAACACCAATTAATATGCTAATGGTTGTTTCCTGTTTAAGTAAAGTCCAAATTGCAAAGTATGTTAACAAAGAAAACAGAATAAAAGACTGATTCAAGTTATCCTGGCTCAAAGGCTAGTACCAAAAAGATATCCCAGTTCTTGGGAGGCTGACACAGGGATCTAAGGCTTGAGGCCAACCTCGGCAACTTAGCAAGACCCTGTTTCAAAATAAAAAATAAAAAGGGCTACAGGTGTAGCTCAGAGTCAGCATGCCCCAGGTTCAATCCCTAGTATCAATCAATCATCAAAACACAATGGCCTTTAAAGCAAGAAATATTAGTAGAAGTTAATTATCATGTGATGGGTACTTTTATGTGTCAGCTATAGTACCCAGGTACTCAATTACACACTTACAGGGAAAGAATCACTGCTCCTGCTTGGGTTAACTGCAGGTTTACTTGCAGGCCGACAACACTTTTTCCTGAAGAACTAACCTCAGGGCCCCTCTCGTACCTGGGCAAGTACTGAATGTCACCCCAGAATTTCATTCCACCAAGACGACTTAGGCCACAAAGTTTTCAAGCACAGCTGATATACAAGTTGGATTTCAGTAATATTCCTAGGAACACATCATTTTGTGCCACCAGAACCAAAGTGCACTCAGATTACAATATGAGTTGGCCCACTAAATTTAGTCACCTGGTACTGGTTGTCTACATTTTGAGTTCATGTCTGCTAAAGACAACTTTGATTTTTATATAGCTGATGTTGAATAATTGCTCTCAGGGGAAGGGAAGTGGGGACAGTGAAACAGGGGAGGAAGAAAAGCCAAAATAAAGGTGTGCTCTGGAGCTGGTGGCTGCTCTGGGCTCTCATGTTGAATGTGCCTGACTTGTCAGGATGTGCTTGAGCTGTTTCCCCCAGGGACAGAAAGGGAACGTTCATCCACCAGCTCTTATTCCCCACTGGTCAGGGGCTATGTGGCATGTGAACCCTCTCAACATTCCATGTTCCTTCACACAGATATCCCAGGCCCCAGTGTCGGAGGAGAAGGTGAAGTGTAAGCAGAGCTGTGGTGCGGCCACACCTCACCACAGGAGTGGTGGGCAGCTGGGTGGGAGCTAAGCTGCAGTAGAAGGTAGGACAAGAGGCACAAGGGAGGGCAGGAGAGGGGTCTGATACAGGGCTCCTATGTGCTTGCTCCTTTTTCTGTTGGGATCAAGGATATTAAATCATCTTGAACTATCAAGAAGGTAGTTATATTTTTAAAAATTCAAATATATTACTTAAAAAGTTCAAACATATTAAATTGTTCTATTATGATGACACAACAGAGGCAGCTCCTGGGCCATACAAGCAGGGAGAGAAAAACATTTCATAATAATTTTTGCTAAGCAAACACTCAAAATACTATAGCAGTATTCTCAAATGTAGATTAATTTCTTTGAAAAATAGTTTGAATGTAGAGCATAGAGTTATTTTCATACAACTTCACATCAAATCACGATTCTTGTGGATGTGAATATCAAGTAGAAATGACAGTAAAATAGTAGCAACTATCACTTATTGAATGCTTATTCTGAGGTGGGCACTGGCTTAAGCACCTTATTTATACCAGTTCTCTAGATTAAAAAACTACTCAAGATTAATAACTTTCAAACTTTTTGGACTGTGCACTTAAGTGGGTATATTAGTCAGGGTTCTCCAGATAAAAGGACAGAGACCTAGGGAAGAGTTGCTGTTGCAGCTCAAGTCTGACAGCAAAAAACAGGTAGAATTCTGTCTTCCTCAAGAGATGACAGGGCATCTTCCCTTAAGGCATTGGGTTCCACAGAGGGTGACACTACCCCCGGAAGGTGCTAGAACAAAATATAGATACATAGAAGAACACAAATTTGTCATTGCATCTTTCACTTAAAGAAGGCAGATTTCCAAGGGGGCACTGAGTAATTTTTTTTTTTTTTTTTTTTTTTGCGGTACTGGGGATTGAACCCAGGGGCATTCTACCTCTGAGCTACACCTCCAGCCCTATTTTCTATTTTTTATTTTGAAACAGGGTCTCACTAAGTTGAGGAGGGCCTTACTAAGTAGCTGAGGCTGGCCTCAGCCTCCCAAGTACTGGAATTACAAGTGTGCACCACCACACCCGGCTAATTTTTTTTTTAAAAGAGGGAAGGGTAAACCAAATAAATTTGGGAGTCTTCAACTGATTAGATGAGCCCCACCCACACAATTACAGGGCAATCTGTTTACTCAAAGGCTACAGATTAAAACGTTAATCTCATAAAAATACCTTCAGAGTAAAATCTAGATTAGTATTTGACCAACTCTTGGGGACACCATCTGGCACAGTTGACCACTACAGTAAGAAATACATTTTACACAAGTAGATACACAAACACACGTGCATTTAACAATAAGTATTCTTACTGATATGTTCTGTTACATGTTTTACTTCATTAAAAAGAAAAAAATACTTGTTACCTACTAATTTGATTTCACAACCCACTAATGTATCACATCGATTTAAAAATCCTACTCTTGATAACATATCTATTTACTCATGTTTTAGAATGCTGGTAAAGAAGTGCATCACAGTGACACCAGAATATGATTATTTTTTATTTTGCACTGATGGGGTATCACATCCAGGCCTCCCATACGCTAGGCAAGTGCCCGACCACTGAGCTACAACCCCAAGCCCCAGAATGTGATTTTGCTTTTTTTTTTTTTGTGGTACTGGGGATTGAGCCCAAGGATATTCTGTCTCTAAGCTACACCCCCAGTCCTATTTTTTATTTTGAAACAGGGTCTCACTAAATTGCTGAGGGCCTCGCTAAGTTGCTGAGGCTGGCTTCACACCTGTGATCCTTGTCTCAGCCTCCCAAGCACTGGGATTATAGGCATGTGCCACCAAGCCTAGCTCAGAATGTGATATTTGAGAAATTAAGTATATTTAAATAATGAGACACAAAAAACACATGTACCTCAGAAAACTATACAATGTCTAATTTCTTATCACTACAGGATAACATATACTTAGCAAATGAGTATAGTATTTTATTTGAGACTAAAATTAGGCATGCCTAAAAATAAAATCAGAGGCAATCAACTATGGCTTGGCATCCAACAGGGCATGTCACCAATACAAAATCAATATGACTTTTTTTTAAAAATATGGAACGCTTCACGAATTTGTGTGTCATCCATGCGCAGGGGCCATGCTAATCTTCTTTGTATCGTTCCGATTTTAGTATATGTGCTGCCAAAGTGAGCACCAATATGACTTTCTTAAACACCATTATCCCCCCATAAAGAAAAATCAACTCACATACAAGTGACTAGTAGCATTTTTAAAAAAAAGTTTGATTATGTAAAATCATTACTCCTCCAGCATGAAGAGGATAAGAGTACAAACATAAGAAATTTGGTGAGATGACAAAAGTGTGGATTAAAAAAACTCCTAACTTTACTTTAAGTCTCAACCTTTTTCACTCTGGATCTAAGCCCAGTTTTAACATCTTTAGTGACTGATGATATGACTCAGCAGGTTAACTATTCAGAACTAATTCTGTATACTTTTAAAACATGCACCTGGTAAGTTTGATGAAGCTTAAAGAACCTGAACAGGAATATCTAAAAATAATGAATAATAGCACCTTATTTATATACAACTAAAAAAAAACCTTTTATATTCTGCTCTTTAAAAGTCAGATAAAGGTCAAAATAGAGGAAAAAACTGTGCTAAGAATAAACTAAGCACAAGATCAGACCTTAGCTTTATATAGATATATGTAAGAATCAACTTTTTTAGACTGAGAAAGGTAGAATTCTTGAAATTTGACATATTTCTTCTTAGTAAGACCAACATTTTGAAAACCAAAACATTTATAACAAACTAGCATAAGTACTTCTTGTAAATTGATACTTAAATACCTATAGTTAGAGAGGCCGAACAATTTATTGGTTAAGAATACAGACCCTGAGGAGCTCAAGATGCTCAAATGATTTTCATTTCTTACCACATCTTTCTAGACAAGCATGATGCATTTTCTTTTTTTTTTTTTGTGGTACCGGGGATTGAACCCAGGGGTGTTCTACCTCCAAGCTACACCCCCAGCCCCATTTTATATACTTTATTTTGAAACCGGGTCTCACAAAGTTGTGGAGGGCCTCACTAAGTAGCTGAGGCTGGCCGCGAACCCGGAT